>JANHFK010003623.1:0-13846 GCA_036250565.1 Sibynophis collaris | reverse complement strand
CTTCCCCTGGAGTGGGGTGGGAATGGAGATTTTGCAGTATCCTTCCCCTGGAGTAGGGTGGGAATGGGGATTTTGCAGTATCCTTCCCCTGGAGTGTGTGGGAATGGGGATTTTGCAGTATCCTTCCCCTGGAGTGAGGTAGAAATGGAGATTTTGCAGTATTCTTCCTCTGCCACGCCCACCAAGCCACGCCCACAGAACCGGTAGTAAAAAAAATTGGATTTCACCACTGAATAGAAGGATCTTGCAAGCAGGAACTCATGCCCTCATCACCTCTTCATTGGACTACTGCTGTATCTCCACACAGAGCTGCCTCTGAAGACCATTAGGAAACTCCACCTGGTGCAAAGTGTAGTGGCCTATTTGGTGATGCATATCATCATATTACTTTGATATTGTGCCATTTTGGCTATCAATATGTTTCTGGTTGGTCCTAACTGTATGATGGTTATAACTATAGGCTTTCAAATGACTTTACTTTATTTTCAAATGGCATCAATCTGCCCAATATGTGCTTCTAAGGAAAATTTGCTTCCAGTGCCTTGCTTTCATGAACTGAGGTGAAATGAAATTGAGAGATGTTGTTTCTTAGTAATCCTCTTCAGAAATCCTCTTCAGGGTGTTGGACTAGCCTCATCTCTTTTCCCTTTATTTCTGGAGTGTTTAAGGATAACTTAGGTAACACTGCCTAAAGTTTTTAATCCTCCATGTTGTTATTTTATTATTACAGCCTGTTCCTGATCTTCAAGGACTTTGGATATTTTAATGTTCTGTTAAATGTTGAGAGAATTTGGAGATTGCAATATGTAAATATAACACATAACTATTCAGAACCTTACCTGAAGAAAAAATATTAAATATTAAATCCTTGCAATAATTTAGGAATATAACGTATCACTGAACTACAAAATCAATTGCCCAAATGGCACCATCTATAACAGATTCTTAAGCAGGAATCTAACTGGTAAAGTGAATAGTCTAGGAGGAGACATCCTTTTTTCCTAATAGATGGCAGGCATGTTTAAGGCCAAAAATACAGCCTTCCAAAAACTGTTCTGGTGTCTAGTTGATGGAATGGAAAAGAAGAGCCAAGGAGAGTCTGAGGATACATCTAGGATAAGTAGCAATGAAGATGAAGAACAGAGCTAAAGAAACACAACGAGCTTTCAGCAGTATTTATTTGAACACCAAAGACGGAGGTCAAATTTCAAGTCTTTCAAATTTGTTTGCTACCATAGTTTCCATAGCAGTTCCAATTTTATCTCTCTAGAGAAGAAGTCAACAAAATATTTAAACCACAAATCTTTTCTTTTTTTAAATTTGTTGCATTTTCTTTTAGGTGATTTCCAGTCTTAAATGAAACACAGAAGTTCATGCTTGCAAGCTTATGCAGTTTTCTTCCCAAGGTTAGAAAGACTCAGTGTTCATTGTTGCATCCCATAGAAACATTTAGGAAGGTTACTTGTAGGTTATAAAATAAGGTACTGTATTTCCCAAAGAGAATCTCTAGATAGGAGAGCTTTAAAGTTATTTATTTTACCACTGTCCTGAATTACTTTTAAACTGAATAGCAAAATATATGTAAAGTATGCTAACCTGAACAGATGATGTTAAAGCTTCAGTTACTATATAATGGTAATAATGGTGATATCAACTTAAATTTAAAATCTTCATTTATAAAACCCAGTATCTAAAAACTACTAAAACCACACATTTTCTTCTCTCTTTTTTGGAACTCAGTTTGTATAACACATTAAACCAAAGCCAAAGTAAACTTACATATGATGTGTCTAGACCTGACTCAGTCTACATTCAACACATATGATCAGATAACATTCTCCTTCAGTGGAATTTGTCTTCCCTACACCAAGAAACACAAATAAACCAGATGCAGAAAAGTTCAAGAAGGCTATCATATTTTTAATTATAGCCTAATAACCAGAAAGGGACAAGTGGCTATCTCATTAGCTATCTTTAAATTGCCAAGAAAATAATTCTTCAGCAATATCTAAATTAGCACTCGTGATTTTCCACTGAATTCCAGTTTTGCTTCCAAGACATTCATAAGTTTTAATTAATTCTCACTTTTTCAGTAGCCTGATTCCAATTGCTAGGAAGAGGCAAATGAATGAAAATGCTCTTTTTTCATTATGAACTAATCATATTCATGATTATTTTAGTATTTTTAGATCTATAATTGCATTAAAAATATTATTTATACCTTTTCATAAACCATTTTGGTTACAGATTGCTAAGTTAAGAAAACATTTACTCAGTACAAAGACATATGAAATGAATACCTGAAGCAGAACAATGATTCATGTTGAACCATTAAGAACTCCACTAACAAGGAAACAATGGCCTGCAAGATCTAACAATACAAACATTAATGTGATACTTAATTCAGCATAATCTCTGCCCCCTCTCCACCCCAGAAGATGTGATCACCACATAATATTTAATGTCTATTTTCTTGATGTAACCTAACACTGTTAAGGACTATATTAAACAAAATTTCTCCCTGGTTTGTATTTTACAAATATACATACACTGTTCATTCCCAAAAAAATAGTAATCACTAAAGCTGAATGCAGGACACTCAAGAGCACTGATAAAAATTAAATATTTTGAATCTATTCTCAACTGTAACTAACAAGGGGGAAAACCTCATCTCCAAGAGCAGTTTATTCCTTTGTAGTAGCTGTATGAAAGATAAAGCAGAATTGTCACTGTTAGTATATATTTGTGGCAGGACTATAAAAGCTGTCCCTTTGAAGTTCTAATAATGCAGAGTAGCCGAGTTCGGCCCAGAGCAGGTATGTCTTTGTAAATCAACTAAGCATCATGAATATGCTTAGAAGGCAATCAACCATCAATAGTTCAATCCCTGAGGCTATGTGCCACCTTTCAGAGGCACCATCTGTACCTCTACAATCATTGCCAACTCAGTTTCTGGGCAATCTTCAAGCTGTTAGCAGTAAGGTTTAAGTCACAAATTAAAACAAAAAAAACACTGGACAGGCAGACATAATGGACAACTAAAACAGAACTACCAGAGATAAAACTTAAAGGAGTATAAATAAAAGCACTACTGTCAGATTCAGATTTATTCAATTTCTATACCGCCCTTCTCCCTTCCGGGACTCACTGTATTGTCATGATTTCAAGGGGCTATGGAATGAATGCCTTCAGACACAAATAATAACTCTGAAAAATCAGATTCTTCAGGTAGTAGTGGGTCATCTTGAATCAAGGGGCACCAAATAGTTCCAGTCACTTACCTGAATGGAAATGAGGAAGATTAAGGCTAGCATGCGGACTGAATAGACTAAAATTGTAAATATACTTATCTGGGTATAAGAGATGTTGAACTCACTGGGGGATTGATTATAGTACATTTACATAAAGCTTCCTTATATCTGTAACACAGCATAAAGTTTCATTTTTGTATTCTAGAAAAGACCAGTTTCATTTTTGCAAACCAAAGGATCCATAGATTCTCTTCTCCTATTTCTCCTATCGTGCAGAGTATGTAGGGATAAACAGAGCTATTTCCAACATTACAGCAGTTTTAAAAGCATGGCTACCTAGGAATAATAGCCATCGAACTTAACAGGGTTTACTACATAGTAAATCATATCTATTTATATTTGCAAATCCTAATGTCCAGTCTCCCTTTCTCTCTGTGTGTGTGAGAAAGACAGATACATATGCTGCTTTATGGAGAAAAATAAATGCCCCGTGCTATGGAATATTCTTCCACTAGAGCTTAGACAGCCCCCCCTCCTTTCTGGTCATCTGAAAAGGGGTTAAAACATGGTTCTGTGCCCTTGCATGGAGAGCCCAAAGGAGGAGCAGTCATGGGGTTGATTTAAAGCCACGAGAGCCCTCCCTTTGCCTTTGTCAACCAATTTTTAACAAGGTTAATTATTCTTACCTCCTTAAAAATTATACTCTTTTAAAAAATTTAACTCAAAATTTAACACTTAACATTTTAACTTTTATATATTGTTTTATATTTCAATCTTTTATTGTACACTATCCAGAGTCCCTTGTTCAGGGACATAGGCAGTTTAGAAATGTGAAGTATACATGAATAAAATTGTGTGTGTGTGTGTGTGTGTATTTCAACAGAGGGGGGGGGAATCAATCTAGTTTACAAATGGAATACCTTTTATAGGCAATTAATTTTAATAAATTCAATTAAAATTAATTTTTAATGCTTTTCCCCCCAGTGTGGCCTCTGGCCAGTGCATACATAATTTAATCAAATGCATACATACCTTTGGAGGAAAATTAGGCAGGATTAGTTTCAGTGAGAAGCAGGGAATAACTCAGAAAGTAGAGAAGCTGATAGCATAAGCTCACAAAGCAGGGAAGCTAGGTAGCATACAGAATTTTTGTGCCCATGGAATCCTCTGAAAATGGTGTGCTGAGATGCCAGGTGGTTTTTTTTCCTCCTGACAAACAGCTGATTTTTCTGCTAAAGCTGGTTCTTTGGCGGCGTGCTCCCCGGATTTAAATGGGAACAAGAAGGAATGACCCAAAATTACCCTTAAATGACCATCTCAGGTGATCCTTTTACCTGGG
Organism: Sibynophis collaris; assembly: GCA_036250565.1. Classification (NCBI taxonomy): domain Eukaryota; kingdom Metazoa; phylum Chordata; class Lepidosauria; order Squamata; family Sibynophiidae; genus Sibynophis; species Sibynophis collaris. Next base: position 9,256 of record JANHFK010003623.1, on the reverse strand, counting down.
AAGAGGACTCTCAATTGAATTGTAATTCTAGGTAGGAGCAGCTGGAGGACTGGGTCTCCATCTTTTCCTTTTGGCTGTTTTATTTTTTTAAGTGTGCCTCTATTTTGGCTGAACGCTTTAAAGTTTTCTTTTTCTTTTTGACTTTTATCTTCAATTGTTAATTGACTGGCTGAAGGTTGATTTATTCTAATCCTTTGCTGGATTTTAATGTTATTTTTGGGGCATATTTTTACTGCTTTATTTTGGAATTGTGAATTACTTTCACGATATGAAAGTCAATGGTGAACAGACTCTTCCCTGGGTACTGAAAGTGGTCTGATTTGATTTACCTTTACACCGGCTTTTTATTACAAGGGTTTTGTATGCTATTCGTTTTTAAAAGCTGTCTTTATTTCTTTTAACCTCTGAAGGGAACTTCCTTTTTTTCTATTCACTTTCCATTGTGTCATTTTTTTTTCTGTAGTCATTCTATTATGGTACATCTACTTCTCCTGTCCATGAGGAAGAACTGTTTATGTTTTGTTGTGAAAGCTCAGCTACAAGAGACTTTTGGGCTATATTAGAAATGTAAACAACAATAAATTAAGGGTTTTGAATATTATAGGGCAGTGTGGTGGCTCAACGATTAAGATGCTGGACTTGTTGGCTGAAAAGCCAGTTTACAAATATGCATGCATTGTTCTTCCTGCATTTTCAATTATAATAATCCAATGCCTGTTTTATAAGCTTCTTACTGATCTTAAGTTTCTCAAATATGTCCTCAATATGTCAAATAAATTATGTCAAATTATATTTTTGCATAATCTGCACTTTTTTTTTTTTAACAAAAATACATTGTCCTTTAGGAAAGCAGAAAGCCTCCATATGGAAATGAAGAGAATCAGGTTGTTTAAAGGATCCAATGCTTCTTAGGCTATCAAAAGCCGTAAGAAAACATGACTGCATCCCCAAGGGAAAACTGTCATAAATAGAGAAAGGTCCAATGTGGACTACTGATTTCAAAAGCAATTCATCAACCACATTTTTCAACTGGTCCTGAAATATTATTTCTTTTAACTTTATTTAGCCTGGAATGGGTGACAGGTTTACTGGCCTCCTAGCACAAATCACTTCTTTCTTGTGGCCTTAATCAGGTCTTCCCATTAGCCCGATAGTTACCATGTCCGAGGCTCAAACTGGAACAGATCAAAGAAATGACACAGAAGTAAATACATAAACTAGTATTTGACTAGCTTTTCTATTAATGAGAACCCTCATAAATCTTGAGGTGGCATATCAATGGGTTTTTAAACTGTATATACTGTATGTTATTATAAGCGCAGAAAAAATAAATCATTGAGCATATTACTCTATTCATTTTCGTTCATTACACTTCCCTTTGCTGCATGCGTGATACAGAATAGTTTCAAAAACCACTATGAAACATAATAATCAAATCTGAGCACATGATAAGCATTGACTGGTTCATGTATTGGACATTTACAGAGAATTATTTGAGTGAAATTCAAATAACTGAATAGGAGAGTGACCAGAAGTCCATAGAGAAACATAACTGACACTACATGTCGCATATTTCCACTTCTGTAAAATGCATAAGTCCTTGCTTTATGCTGGTTCATTTTAATGGCAGTTTAAAGTTGCAACAGACTCAGATTTTGATTCATGACTAGTCCTTGTAGTTACAAGTGTTGCACTACCCAACAGTCATGTGATCCCAATTTGGGTTGGTTGGCATCTTGCTCACATTTTTATGATAACTGCAATGTTTTGAGGTAACATTATTGTGACTTGTGGGTTTTCAACAAGCAAGGTCAAGATTCCCTTAACAACTATGTAATGCACTTAATCACTCTGGTAAAAACAGTTGTAAAATCAGCACATGACGACCAGCTTTACGGCTGCACTGACTTAAAATCACAATTGGGACTGGAATATCCGTACGTCAAGAACTCCCTATACATTAATACTGCAATTTTTCACGTTATTCAGAAGAACTATTATGTTCAAACAGGCTTCCTCACAGATACATGTACTAGAAATGCAAATTTACTTGTGGTATTTCTTTTGCAATGCTGTAGCTTGTATAAATCTCCTTCCTGTGCACCTGGGACTTTTGTATCCAATCCATGCAGAGACGTCTAAATACTTTTGATTTACATAATCTATTTTGAAATATAGGTTCATATGCAAAGCAATAAAAGGTTTTCAAAATTGAAGCCATTTTGCAGGAATGTGCCTTTTTTCTAACTAAAGCAGATTTCTAGCAAATCTCTTTTTTAAAAAATATATTAATTAGCAAGAAGATACTTTGTTAGGTAGTGAACCTTCATAGAACTGCTACTTGCTTGGTTATTTGGGAGAGTCTCTATTTAAGTAATAAATGAACATCAAACATTCAATAATTAATTTCCACATCTCCTAAACAAAACTGTGAAAGACTTTTCTCTGAAATCCTGCTATCGGTTGGTTTGCAAGGCCAAACAATAATCTGACTGTAAAGAGCAGCTTCATATAGATATTGCTAAAGTAACCACTCCTAATACAGTTATCTTCTGTTCAATTGAAGAGATCAATCAAGTTGGGAGCCAGTTCTTTGTAAAATAGTATATCATTGATAATGTCGATCATAACTTACCAAAGGAGGAATATCTCAAATAGTATAGCTCACACATGCATCAAAAACAAGTTTTTTTCCTGAAATAATTTATAGCCATCTGCAACTTTGAGACACACACACACACATATACACAAACGTGCGCACACACACACACATACACATGGAAATAAACCTCATTAAATATAGCTCTGTTCAGTAATTTATTCTGAAAAACATATAGTTAATTGACTAAAATTACATGAAGCTAATAATAATTCCAGAGCAGAATAATTTTAGAAACCTCGTCTAGAAAAGAAGGGCAGGAACTATCAAGAAATATATTTTACAAGAAGAAATTTTAAAAATCCATCCAGATGTAAACATTACAGTGTGGTTTTAAAGAAATAAGAGAATCATTTACCTTGTGCAAGCATACTGAACTCCAGGAAAAGTGCTATGTGGTATAGCTCCATAGCTTCTTCAGCCTTGGTTATGCTTGTTTTCCCTGCTACAAGAGCCTGGACCTCACTTAGACTCCCTACTGATGGACTGCTGTGCAAAATAGAGAGGTCCACCAAATCTGTATACATACAGTTTAAAATTACCCTCACATATTTTTTTGGTATGATAGACTCATCTAGTATAATCCGTGTTGGAGTCCTTAGCGTTCGATCTGTAATTTCTTCTCCGGTTCGTATCCTCCTCTGTAGTAGATGCCGGAAGAAAGGTGAGCGCGATGAAATTATAGCTTTGTGTGCTCTGAGCTCCTCGTCTAAGCAGCTCTGACTCCCGCCATAAGCTTCAACAAGTTCAGAGTCAGATGAAAAACTAAGAACCACGTCATAATAGCACATGTAATCCAACAGCCCTCGCATGTCAACATCTAGAGAATTTGGTGTTCCAAATTCCTCACTAAGCTGCATGAGAATGTCAACGTTCTGAAACCTCGAATCTTCCATCCCAAATTCACCTGTGTACAGGTAGTGTAGCAAAGCAGAAAACATGGGCAGGTCGATGCCAGCTGTGTTGATATCCATTATAATCTCTGCACCATATTCTGGTGAGGAAGAAAGGAGGGTCTTAAAAAATGGGCACCTGGCAGCCAAAATTGCACGATGCACAGGGAAGCAAGTCTCTTGAAATATTAGATCGACATCAGTGCAGTATTTAAACTCGTATAGTTCAGCCATGTCTTTCTGCAGCGTCCTGGCTTCTGGCCTTGCCAAGCTAGCTTGCAGAGAAAGCTCTTTTAAGGCTGACGTTCCTTCGTACTCTTCCACTAAAGCATTGACATCCCTGACATCCCAGCCGGAGAGGAGCTCACGCATCTGCTTGGCGTGATCAGCAGACCGGTTCGATTTTCGGCGCTTAATAAACTTCTTTTTGAGGGTAGCAAGGCCAGAACTTTTCTTTTTCTTATCTTGAGGTTTCTCGTGGCCATGCTCAAGGCTATAAAGTTTAGATTCACAGCCATAACCTTGATGGGAATAGGACGATGTTCCTGAAAGAAGAAGAAGAAAAAAAACTGCCTAAAACCCAGAATTAGGGTGTAAAAAGTGAAATGCATTGATAGGAGTTTTAAACTATAATATGGAACATCTGAAAATGTTCAGAATAGTTTACAATAAACTAGCAAAATGTAGTTATAAAGAAAATTGCACAAAATTTTGCATACAGAAAATCAGTGGGATTTGACTACCCAAGTTCTATCCAAACCAACAAACCCATAGGAATCAGTACTGGAAGTTTTCAACTGTCAAGACCCAAAACTTTTATTTAGCTCTAATTGGCAATAAATGGAGATTTTGAGAAATAAAAATATTTATTTACCCTACTTCTTTTCCTGTCTACCTCTCTTAAACAAAATAGTGATGGCAGTATTCTAGGAACTGATTTTAAGTCAAAATGGTTATGTAAAAAGAAAACTCTTTTGTTTTTAAAAAAAGTAAACATTTTTTTTCTCTTTTTACAGATATAAAAAAATGGCCTGGATCATTTATCTTTCATCTGGAATATGTAACTGACTGGAAAAATCCTAGTTGCATTCCTGTGGTTTTACTATTTTTGTCTATCCCATGTCTCATTCTTCCATTTTTGTGGATTAATCTTGTTTGCCAGTTGGGGAAAGCTAATACACTAATATATCTTGTAAGATGTGCAAGGAAAAACATACTAAAAGACATCTTACACAAGTACTGAATTCTGCCCACATCTCTCATTATTTTCCAAATCTTGATTATTCTTTCTTTTTATTTGATCTTCTTGAAAGTTTGGCATATAATATCTATGGCTGTGCATCTAACATTTTGAAATATTTCTGGCCCTGTGGAAAAACTAAATATTAATTTTTAGTCTTATTTTTATCCAGTCTGATGTATAATTAACTGTATTTATTCTAACTACAGCAATGTCTGATTTAAATTAACATCATATAGTTTGAAGATTTTCCCTTGACTTTTCCTTGCTGACTCCTTCGTAATTTTGCAAACGCATTAAAGAGCTGGTCAAACATGCACAGAATTTTAATATATTAGCCAAGGCTATGACATAGCTATGCTCTTTTTAAGGTTTCCTGCATAACACTTCCTCTCTCCTAAACCTATAAACTACCATAGAGATTAAGAGTTATACAATCTTGGGCACACTTTCTCAACATAAACTTTGAATCTTTTTGCTAATTTAGTCATAGAGTCGAGTTAGCTTATACAATTCAAGTGAAAATGTAAATGAAATTCAACAGATAGAAAATTTTTTTAATATATTAAAATAAGGTTTTACTATAATTGAGTATATAAATATACAGCATAAAAACAAACATATTTTACTTTGTAAAATCTTTTTTGGTGTTTAGTTTCCATACCCGATAAACCTATATATTCCAAAAGATCCATTTTGTTAAACGTTTTAAACCTGATCACAAGTGGTCAGTCTTTAACATGATGAAGACGGAAGATTTTAAAATATTCCAAAGAAAGTGAACAAAGGGACCACAGAACATAACTTATCGCAAGATGCAAGTATTAAAATAATTGAGGTTTGAATGAAACCCCTGACAGGGCTTAGAGTTAATTAATGCTTAAGATTTATCTCCAGCAATCTTGCCATTAGATCTGTTAACTTCACAATGTTACATTATGTTGAAATTTTACTTATATCAAGTTTTTACTGCTAGCATAGCTTGAGAAAATAGAATTCTAACATCATTCTAAATTTGACATCAACATTCAAACCCACAGATGCAACAATTCCAGTGGTTAAATATCACCCCATCTGCTCCAGTTTGTCTTTTTGTGGCAACAAACAGACAAATTTTAAAAAGCCTTGTGAGAATTAGCTCTGAAATTCTGAACACTTTTAATGTTACATTTTTCTGAGCCAATAATATTTTAAAAGCTGCCCATTAGGTAAGTTCAAGATTTAGCTATTTCTAAAGCCTGCATCCTTTCTCACATTGTTTCTTGATGTAGAAAAAAAATAAGGTTTTCTCAGCATGCATTTGGCTACTTTCTCATTTAACCAAAGGAGACAGAATTATTCATTTCCTCTCGTCTGTTCATAAGTATCCTTTGCAAGGGATCAGAACTTGCAATATTATGATACCACATGAACTGCTGTTTAATATAAATTAAATCAACACTGCCTTTGAGTTAGATATGGTACCCAATGATTGCAGACAACATATGGCCTGGATATACAATGTAAAAATTTTAAATGGAGAAGCAGAAATACCTACCTATGAATGTCTGTTGTGCCTGAGAATTTCCCCCTACCCTTGGGGAACACGAATGAGGATAGTTTGAAGCATTAGCACCCATCTTCTTTAGTCACTTGAGCACTTCACTTCCTGGCTCATCAGCGCACAATTCCATAACCCATGATAGAACTTAAGACATAGTTCAAGTAGGAGCTTGTTCCCCATTTCTGAAAAATTGTAAACATAATATTATTATCTTTCCAATTGGTTACATGAATACTGTAATGATTCAGGTAATCATATACTACTTGTAATGAGTTTTCTTACTGATGCAGCTATAAGTCAACACGTTTTACCCTAATGACAAAGTTAATGCATAATCTAATCATTTTTGAAAATTAATTTTGCATCAAGACCTATTCGGTCAAATGAACTAAAGTTTACCTAGAAAAGTTCATGAGATAGGAAATCCTAATATCTAGAATTTATGAATACATAAAAAGTGTTGGTTTAAATGCGCATACTCTACAAACAGTGTAGACAGAAAACATTCAGTAGCTACAGCATGTAACCTTCAAAATGTACGAGCACATTACAAAGGCACGCAGAAACAAAACACAACAAAACACAACAAATTAAGACACAAAACAAAAAGCTTTCAGCAAAGACTGAGTGGGTAATACAGCTAAAAGATCATTTTATAATGTGCAAATCTGAGTATGGGGCACTTAAATATAATTTACATATATGTGGGCAAACTAACATTCTCTTATGAGCAATAAAACATGGATTTGTGCAGGGTGCCAAATGTTTCCTGACTATAGAAAAACTTTATTTAAAGTCGTTAAATTGGACAGATTCTATTAAAACAATTTTTTTAACACTGATGCTGTTACACGATCGTAGTTAATTGGCTATTATTATAAGAAATTCTAATTAAGAGATTTGTGTTAAGCTACTTTTTGAATTGAAGGTGATTTGATATTTCTCAGAAGTAAAACAAAAAGGGGACAGGGTTTTATTGTTCAGTTCTACAAAGTAGCTGGATAAAAGCTATAAAGAGAGACAGTTTGGTCTAGTGGTTAAGGCTCCAGCCAAGAAACTAGGAAATTGTGAGTTCTAGCCCTATCAAATATATATATTTATGCATGCAACAAAGCAAAGGATCTTTCTAGGAATTAAAAAAGGGTTTTCAAACTCAAATACTTTAACATACTTTAAAAGAAAATATTACTTTAAAATTAACAAATGGGATGAAATACAATTTCACAAACAAAACTGACACACATATCACCAAATCATGTTTTATTTTTTTACATTTTGTATGAGTTTACAATGGCTCAAACTGTCCTAAAGGTTACTTATTTGTTCTACTGTATTGTTCTTCAATATGCCTCCACAATCAAGAAATCTTCTATATATATTATATTTGGCTCAGAGTACACATTCTTGAAAACATAAGTTAGTAATCTATTTCTCTATTTCTCTCTCTCTCTCTCTCTCTCATATTTAACTATAGGTTCTCAAGCTTAGAGGTGACAATGTGCCAAAGGTTTTTTTTAATATAAAACTATTAAAATCAAGGGAGGTACCATGCATTTGTGTACTTAAGTCACAATGAGTTTCTCCAGTGAATATGGGGAAATTCCACTGCAAGAACATTCAGTCACTGAAAAAAATTAAAATCAGGTAACGGATGTCCATCCAGGTAATGGATGGCAACAGCAGAAACCTGGAAACAACAGCAGAAACTACATGAAATTGCCACGAGCCTTGTTTGATTAAAAACTAGGTGGGGGCTAGCACAACTTTTACAAAATCTTAAGTTTCAATTCTATGCATACTTTTCTAGAGCTTTTCTAGATTCTGTACCTTTCTAGGTAGATAAAGAATTCTTCAGAATCATTAAGGAAAAAAAATGTTCGTAATTTTTTTTTAATGCATTTCTCTACTAAATTGCCTTCAGCTTCAGATTCTAAATGCCCTTTTCAGGGTACAATTGATCACACATCGCATTTAAAATAATCAAATGTGTGTAGCCATCAGAAATGAGTTGCCTACAGCCATTATAAAATTCAATAGAAAAACTTCATGGTTTCTTTTACAAATGTAAAACCAAAATCTAAAATTCTAAAATATTTCTCTAGTCTTTGATTTCTGGAACAGAACTATACACCAATCACTAATATTTTTCCATTATTACTTAAGATTATGGTTTTGCTTCCATCATTATATACTATAGTTAAGGAATTAAAAAATGATATCTCTTCTTAAAATACTGTACTTTTCGGAGTATAAGACACACTTCCTCCCCTCCAAAAGAGGGTGGAAATATTGGTGTGTCTTATACACTGAATACAGCCATTTTTGGCCTCCCGAAACTTTGCCCCACGTGTCCAGTTTTTGCCAAAAACAGACCTGTTTTTTGCAAAAGTTGGATGCACAGAGGATTTGGGAGACCTCCAGAGTACTCCTGAGGGCTGGGGAGGGCAAAAAAGCAATGCGTGGTGGGTTTGGGAGGCCAAAAATGGGCCTGTTTTTTGAGAAAACATGCCAGTTTTTTGCAAAAATAGGGTGCATTTTCCACAAAAATGGGGTGTGTAGAGAGTTTGGGAGGTCTGCAGAGTGCTCCTTGGGGCTAGTGAGAGCAAAAATGTGACGCATGGGGGGTTTGGGAGGACAAAAACAGCTCAGTTTTTCGCAAAACATGGGTTTTTTTAACCCTCCCCAGTCCTCAGGAGTACTCTGCAGGCCTTCCAAACCTTCTGCAGGCCGTTTTTGCAAAAAGGGCCTGTTTTTGGCCTCCCAAACTTCCCATGTGTCACGTTTTTGCCCTCCTCAGCCCCCAGGAGCACTGTGCAAGCCTCCCAAACCCTCTGTGGATCCCCTTTTTGCAAAAAACAGGCCCATTTTTCGCAAAAACAGGACGCACAGAGGGTTTGGGAGGCCTGCGAAGTGCTCCTAGG
>JANHFK010003622.1:115265-125398 GCA_036250565.1 Sibynophis collaris | reverse complement strand
GTAATCTAGTGTACCATTGGGTTCAGATTACTTGGATTGAAGATCTACTGGCATAACATTGCTTGCACCTTAGAAGGGCTGGTAAAAATGTGATTTTTGCACATGGCAAAGGTGGCTTGAAACTGAATTCTTGGGGATATTGGAAACAATCTCCTTGGAAAATCCATTTTTATAAATGTTTCTGCAGTGTAGAAGGAGAACAAATATTTTTCTTTAATTGTGTCCATTAAATTCCATTCAGTATTTTTTTTTTAAAAAAAAACCACCCACCTCTACCACCAAACACATTGGTGCATCAAGTTAAGACATTGGTTGTCTATAAATTAATGCTTAGATTATGGCAATTCATTCAAAGGTACTTGAAGTACAGGAAGCAATGTAATTGAATAAATGGAATGGAGAGTGGGTGGAATGATTCCCATGATTATAGCTTAGTTATATTTATTTAATAGGGGAAAAAAGAGCAATTGCTCTACTGTTTGTTAGAATTATTCATCCCTGCTCAGAAATCGAAGTGCTGATTGCATAAAGAATGTCTGGCTTAAAATAAATACAGGAACAAATATTGGTTATTAGTGTCTACTACTATCCAACCAGTCTAGGGGAAAATGATGTAGGGTCTCTTGCTTGGGTGAACAGTTGGACTAGATGACCTACAAGGTCTCTTCCAACTCTGTTAATCTGTAAGATATAGATATTTCCCAACAGCAAACCATAGTTATTTCAAAGAAGTGTGAAGCAGGAATGATTGAGGACTTTAATAACCTTAAATAACCCTAGAACATACTATTCTAAAAGAGAGGACATGGAAGACAGTTCAAGAGCCAAAATGAAGCACAAAAAGCTTAGTTATGATCTGAAAATTACAGAGTATTGTAGAATCTGAGGACAATAAATCAACCTTATTTAGTTATATTAAAAATGAAAGCGAAAATAATTAATATACCAGCTGCAAGATGCCTCTGACAACAAAGAACAACAGCAATTGCTTTTTGGCAAAATTGTGTGTTATGAGGTCTAATAAAAGGGGAAGTTAGGACTGAAATTTAATCAGAACACGGAATAGGAATTTAAATTGTTTTAGATCTTAATATGCTTAGCTCACTTGAAAATCACTATAAAAACACACAGATGCAGGATGATTCTTGGTTTGGTCCTTACCTGTGCTCATGAAAAATATTGGAATAGTAGTTGATTGCAGTTGGGTATGAATTAGTAATGTAATATTTCTTTAAAAATACAATTTTAGGCTACATCAAGAGAAGTATAGTTTCCAAATCACATGAATGGATGAATTACCCTTTACTCTGCATTGGCCATATCCTATTTTAAATATTGTATCTAGTGTTCAGGCAGTGCATTTTAAGACTGAGTTAGACAAACAGGAATAAATTGGAGAAGGACAATGAAAATAATCAGGTGCTTCAAACTAAGCCCTCTGAATAGAGAATTAAAGAACTAAAGAAATGTTAGCCTTGCAAAGACGGTGTGAGTGGTGGGTGGGGAAACAATGCCATTCTTCAGGGACATAGAAAAATGTCAGATGGAAGTGCCTTCTTTCAACTCTAGAATTCTATGATAACGAGAAGGTAGTGACAACTCTATGAGATTTAAAGACTGGCTTGAGGCTTAAATGACCCCTTTGAACTCCAGTTTTCATGAAGCTCAATCATGTATGATTATGGCCAGGACTGTTTTCCCTGGAAGTAAACATAATTGGAACACCAGCCAAATTAAAATTTAGCATTCCCAGGTATTATATCACTCACTCTATCACCCATCAAGCCAGGGTTTCCAGTTATTCCAGGTGGTCCAATCTGTCCTTTAGGACCCTGAAAGTAAAAAGGGAAATAGCTACATTAATATTTAGTGTTAATTTAAGCCAAATGACAAGACAATCACAATTCATTTTCAGAATAGCTATACAAAATCTATACTGTAGTATCTTAGAGACTAACAACATATCACCTTATCTTTAAGATGCTGCAGACTCTTACACTTAATGTTTTGTAGATTTATGTTATATTGCCTTCTTCTTTTTAAATGAGCCCGATATATTGAAGAATTGAGGATTTAAATCCATAAATTTTGAGAGCCAACTTTTTTAGTCTTATTTATTATTTGCAAAGTTTTATCACTTGTTTTCCAAACCTCACAATATGAACATCATACAACATCAACCAGTAATAAAATTTCTTAAATATTCTAAATATATAAATTAACATCTAAAATGCACAATGTTTCCTTGTTTTAGTTGATATCTGTATCAGTAATGGGTTCCTATTGGTTCTGTCCGGTTCTTAGAACCGGTAGTAATGGTGGAGGGAGGCTCCGCCCACCCGCCTGGATGTCATCACCAACGCTCTGTGCATGAGCAAAGTGAGCACACACTCTCATTGTGAACCAGTAACAAAAGTAAGTAGAACCCACCCCTAATCTGTATCTATCTTGTAACACTGTTGATCTGAGAAATGTGTGTGAGAAATTCAGTTAATTATGGGATTCTCCCCAACCATAGACACTAACCTCTGGTCCAGAAGGTCCTTCATCTCCTCTAAAACCTTTAGGTCCAGGTGAACCTACTTTACCCTAGAAGAAAAATGTTAGTTCAGTGGTTTCATTCTTTGTAATACATGGCCAGAACCAACTAGTTTTGCAGAAATCATAAATCTTGTCCTGCAACCTCACAAAATAATCTGAAGGGAGTTTCCTGAAGTTGCTGTTCATTTCATATTCTTCCTTCATTTCCTTCCTTCCTTCCTCCCTCCCCTCCCCACCTACTTAATTTGGAGTGGGCAGACTTAGGAAAGAGTTAGATTTAGAGGCCTCAAGTTGTTTATACTTTTTTTAGTGTAGCAAGTCCCAAATTCTTTCTATTGCTAGTTCTACAGGGATATTTATAATTGGTTGATTACCCCCTTCTAAACTAAATTTCAAGGGCATTCCACTAATTCGTATATGCATTATTTGTTAGACAAACAGGACAAATCTATTTCTCTAAAAGTAGCAATATTCTGCTACATTATGTGTAAACTTTCCTCACAAATGTTTGCCAACCATCTTTGATGGTAGAGATTAACTGCTTTGTTTGTTTTACTGCACTGGTCAATGATTGAAATAAAATTTCTGTTTCTTTGTATATTAAGGAGGAAGAGAATTTTTTATATATTAATCTTTTTGAAACTATTTTGCAAGCAAGTAGACCTTTTAAGTTTATAATCCCTTACGTAGTTTAGCCGTTGTTGGTAACTCATATTAACATTTTAGTTTTGAAACTCAGAGGTAGATCACATGCTGCCTGATTTCTCCCAAATTTAGAGGCTAACAATATGTTATATAAGTTAAGAAAGTATGTCCTCTGCTATTGCTCATATTTTACATGGACAATTTCAATAGTTTTTTTGATAATTTCTGCAAATGTGATATTACTTCATTTTTTTTGTCAATTGATTTATCAAACGGTCAAGTGTTTCTATTACAAGCAGCATTGATTATATATTTTATCAATCTGGATCAAGAATAGGATTTGAAAAACGTCCCATTATCTATCATACAAAATAAATAGCTGTAACTTTTTAGACTTTTATTGGAAAGGGATGTTATTTGTAAATGTGGATTTGCCTGCAAATATTCGCTCTGAAGACAGATGTGTTCGGGGCTAAATCCAATTACTCATTCCTTTTCTTTCTCTACTATTGGGTTGTTTCAATGAGAAATTTCCTTACAGTGAGAATAATTAACCAGTGGAACGGCTTGCCTTCAGAGGTTGTGGGTGCTCCACTCAAAGTGTTTAAGAAGAGACTGGACAGCCACTTGTCTGGAATGGTAAAGGGTTTCCTGCCTGAGCAAGGGGTCTCACTAAAAGACTTCCAAGGTCCCTTCCAATTCTGTTATTCAGTTAAACATTTTTTTCTGGCATGGCTCTCCAGCGTTGCTGTTTGCCGAATGCTGGAGCTCTGGGGGTATCATATCAGGAGTAAAACTTTACAAAACAGTACGTTCAGATTCAACCTCTTAGCTTTGAGTAAATGAAAATTATTTAGATTACATCAAGTGGCTGTGGAGGTCCAGTACAAATACTATGCAAATACTAGTGTCAGGCCTGGAAGCCACCTTTTGCATTAGGCCTTCAGGCCTGCCACATTTACTGCTGTGGAAAACTGGGAGGGGGGATTGTATGGAGTAAGGGTGATATATAGTCATAATAACATTCCTTTCTCAGAGAGTCACGGACATCTTGCCCTGCACCTGGAGGGTTGGAACTGGGAGGCATCTCCAGCTGGGACGGTGCTTTGATTGGACTGTGTGATGGACATGTGGGTGCTGGGCAGGGACTTGGACTTTCTTTTGGATGGGAAAACCTGGAAGCTTTCAGATTCGGGTTTTCCCAGATGTGCCAATATGACATCTCTAATAAAATGGAACTTTGAGGAACTTCAAGCCTCAGAGTCTTTTTTCATTGGGGGTGTTACTTGGAACTCTGATAGCTAGGAGTTATATACATGTACATATGTATATATATTTGGCAGGTGATATTTCAAAAGTTTAATTGCATTTTAAAAATGAGAATCCATTAGCATGGGGTTCAAATATACTTGCATCAAGTATAGATGCAAGTCTGAACCATCATTTAGATTCACATATGTAGGTAGTCCTCTACTTAAGACCACAATTGAACCCAAAATTTCTGCTGCTAAGAAAGATATTTATTAAGCGAATTTTGTCCCATTTTACAATCTTTCTGGCCCCAGTTTTAAGTGAATCACTGCAGTTGTTAAGTTAGTAACATGGTTAAGTGAATCTGACTTCCCCATTGACTTTGCTTGTTAGAAGATCACAAAAGGTGGACACATGATCCCAGGATACTGTGCAACTGTACTGTCTAGGACATGCAGTATTATCAGTTAATTTGTCAGATTTTAGCTTTCCGTTGATCCAAGAAAAACCCTGTACTGGCTTAAGAACCAAAATAAATAGCTTTAAGAACTTTCTATTCTCCCTTTTATAGCCCTTTCTAATTTGTTTTTCCTAAAAGAGGTATCAATTTTCATTATTCTACTGATGCCAATTTATTTGAGAGTTTGGTATTTTAAAAAAAATTCATTTACTTGAATCCTGAGTTCTAAAATGTGATTCATGGCCATTCTGTATCCCCCTTAGAACAAATAATTGTGATCTCCTTTTTCTTCTCTTTTTAAAAAGTCTGTTGCTTTAAATGTCTTGAGGAACTCTTGCTTGGTCACCTTGATGCAATATGTTCAATTTTATATAGAAAAACACAGAGGGTTCTTCTAGCAGGGAAGGTTCTAAATGGGATTTATGTCAGCTTTTATGCTAGCTGCTGTTTTCAATTTGCCATTTTAGTGCAGAACATCTGCATTTCATTTTAACAATACGTGTTGTTTTACAACTACAAACTGGACTAATAGAACAGAGTAAGAGGCCTCACTTTGGAGCATTATGGGATGGAAATGTCCTAGATCTGTTGAAGGACAATATTCCTCTATAGCTGGAATACAAAGGCCAGTAGAAATATGTGCAGAGAAAATAAGTGGAAAATATGAAAGCAAAAGGAACAATAACCTATATATATCCATGGTCTTATATTATAAAACGTAAGAGGAACTCATTAATAATGTTTTTTCTTATTCAGTGTATATTTCATAATGGTACCATCTGTTCTTAGGAATGTTACTGATAATATTAATGATACAAGGATACCAGAGCCTCACATTATGAGTTAGACTTTTTGACTGTCTTAATTGCTTATAGGGCTCTTTGAACTACTCCCATCAACACTAATTACATTGATTGATCCTCACTGCGAAAAAATTATTACTATGAAACTCAAATTAATAGAGAGCGAGGGCCTTGTCTAATATTCTTTTCCTTTCCACTCATTGGTTTACATTCTCCCTCTGCCTAACTGAGTGATCAAGGATGCAGAAGAATTGAGAGCATCTTACTGGCTCTCCTGGTGGTCCAAAAAGTCCCTCACGGCCTTGTTCTCCTGGTGGACCTGGATCACCCTAAAGAAAGAGGAAAATAAATGAAGCAATACTTGCAGAGTAGAATAAGTAGAAAAGCAGAAGAGACAATATAACATCTGCACAGTTGAATCATACGTGTTCTATACGTATACTATATATACTAAATTACACCATACTTTGCTTATAATCAACACGGGAAAACAATATCAAGCAAACACTATCAAAGTCTCAGATAATCTTAAAATCCATGGATTAACTACGCAAAAAGCTCATTTAAAACAAAAATCATATCTTGCCCAGAATCCTCCAGGGATTGGAGGATTTTGGCATAATTATACTGTATGTAGAATCCATTGCATCATATTGTCATGAAAGCCAACTATTTCCAAAGTTCTTGCCAATTTGCTTGTAGAATAAAGAGTACCGAGAAGTTAATGGCTCAAATGGGACTAAGGCAAAGCAACTATGAGAGTGGCCAGAGGAAAAGACTTGTTCACATATACCCTCTTTTGCCTCATGAGTTGATGTAGTATCGATGGCCTGGCAGGAATGCCCAAAGGCTACATGGAACTGAAAATGATTGCTGGGCTGTGACACTTCTAGCGTTTCTGTCTGCTTGGTCCTCTCTTGGTGGCTTGAGTTCTTGTCATCCTCAATCAGGGACACTGCTCACTCTCTGAGGCTTGACTACATCATGGCAAATGAACAGCACTGACTCGAAGAACCAGCAGTGAGCAATATTCTTGTGTTTCAAATATTATCACTGGGCAACAATTTCTTTCTAGAGAATGCCAAAATATGCTGTACTCATGGGACAGTAGCACAACAGAAGGACAAGAAGCCAAAATAATGAGGTGTCTAACACAGCAGCATACCGAGGGGTATTACTGCATTACCCAATCTTAATTAAGAGGTCTTGGGAAACACAGGGAGTCTGTGGGAAGCTAGACTGTGAGAACTTAGTGAAGGGCACAGTGGAGAGGAGGCAAAAGGAGAGACTGCTGCTTGTCGTCCCATTTTCTGAGAAATAGAAATATAAAAGTGGTCAGAACCAGATTAATTGAGGGACTTCTGGAGAAAAATGTTTTATTCGTTTGAAAAATAAATATAGTAGGGAGGGATATACCACAATCTCTTATATGGCAGCACTCCTTCTTCCTCTGTGCCAAAACTTTATATAAACAGAATACTTGGTTCATGTGAAGAATTAGGAAATGTCTCTGCTTTATAATTTGGAATGAGATAGATCAAGAATCCCTTTTCTGAAAATGCCTGCTGTGCTCACAGCTGAAGATTTGGACTTGAACTGAGCAAAGAACAATCCTAACAGGGACTTTTTCTACAGTATAATAATGCAAATTATATAATGATGATTAAGTAATCATTATTCTATCATCTGAGGTTGAAATATATGCTGTCTTCCCAGAATGTCAGCATGTTTGTTTCATTGTAGATACAAAATCCATATTTTAATTATTTGTTAGCCTTTGCCCTATTGACAGTAGTATGTTTTTCACTGAAAGCCAGTAGCAATCAGCAGCTAGAATATCAACATGAGCCTGGATTCAAGTTCCCATTAACTCATGAATATTATACAATCATGTTTTATGGATAATGACATTTTTTGTTTGATTTAACTTCCAGGATTATTTCCTAGAGAAAATAGGAAGGAAATGGTTGAGCATTCCACCATGGATAAAAGGGTAGAATATGCTATAACTAGTTCTAATGAGTAATTGGAACTATATCAGCAGTGAAATCTGGCCAGATCTATCCGACTCGTGCGAACCGGTAGGGCTGGCAGCAGGAGGCTCCACCCATCAGCTGGAATGTCATTACGTCCCATTTTTTACCCTCTGAGCATGCGTAGAAGAGGCACGCACTCATATTTCCGAAACGGTAGCAAAGGTAAATGCATTTCACCACTGAACTACTTAGGCTGGATATTATGTTAAAAGAAGCTCCAACCTTTTTTACTTGTAGCAACATTCACACAAAGAAATAATTTTTGTTTGATGCAAAACTGTCAAGGTTTATTTGCAATATATTTGTCTCTGTTTTGATTTCCTTCCTTTTCCTTTTTTCCCACCATGAGAACAGAAAGTTCAGTTGCAGAATTTTGATCAATACATGTTACTTTCTCCATAACCCTTACTTGTTCTTTGGAACCATAAATATCTACCTCTTAGGCCTGCTGCAATCTGAGCTGAAGAACTCCAGAAAATCACTAGATGATAGCAAAGAGATACCAAATCATGGAAACTAATGTTTTAGAACTAATTGCATTGAACATCTGTCCACACCTGCTCCCCAAGTACAGTTGCAATTCTGTTTGAGAAAACATCAGATGTAAACAAAAAAAATTAGAAATATACTTTGCTCCTTAAGTCTCTTTGTAACTTAACAGGGAGATTTATGATTTTGGAGTCATATATGGGTTCCATTCCACTACTTTTAGCAGCCACTAACAAAACTGTTTGCATTTAGAATAGGACTATCAAGATTGAACTGCTTTGTTTCTCTTAAACCTTATTGCTATTCAACCTCCAATGAATTGGGGGGAGGGAAGAGTGGAATGGAGTGCTGAGAATTTATGCACGGACCGTGAAAGCCTGGAACCATCAAGGTCACCACTGTTCCCATAACAAAAGGATATCTCATAATTGGACAATGTGATCACCCATGGATGGGGAGAAAGGGAAGCTATTGTTTACCTAGGCAAACATTTGCGTGGGAAAACCAGAGTTGGTTTTGATTCTTCAGTACTAAAATGGTGTATCCAATAAAGTTTTTCTTTTGGGAATTCAAAGCTCTCAAGAGTGTTTACTTATTTTGGGTTCATTAGTTGGACAGTTGACAAGGTCATTTTATCACTCCAGTTAGTTCAGATATCAAATTTATCCAAAAAGAAGATAAATCACAAGAAGTGGTAGTACCGTTATATACTGCACTAATGAGGCCACACTTGGAATGCTATATCCCGTTCTGGTTGCCATGATACAAAAAGGATGGTAACACCCTAAAAGAGATCTTACCATCCTTTTTACAAAGAAGAGCAACTAAGATGGTAAGGGGTCTGGACACTAAACCATATAATGAACAGTTGAGGGAGCTAGATGTAGGAGATGACTGGACTGAGCCCGAGAAAGGGATCAAATGCGTCATGAGTCCCTTCATGCCCATAAGAGATCTAAGTCTAGCCCGCCTTGAATTCCTTTGACTATTATCTATCACCAATTTGCTTTGACAGTTAGTAGTTCAGATTCTTCTGGAGAGCTTAAGCTTGCAATAAATCTTTATACGCATTTGAATTTTCTGGATTTTCTGATTTCTGGTGCTTGACACTAGAATATGTCTAGCCTAATAAAGAGAAGGATTAGGAATGACATGATAACTGTCTTCTAGTACCTGATAGTCACAAAAAAAGAGAGTCAACTTATTTTCCAAAGCACCTGAGTATAGGAGAAGAAACAATAGGTGGAAGCTTGTTAGAGAGAGATCCAATCTGGAAATAAGGAAAAATTTATGATAGGAAGAACAATTAATCAATGGAACAGCTTGTTACCAGAATTGTGGGTGTTCCATCACTGGGTGTCCCATCATCTTTTCAGAAAGAAATTAGACAGCCATTTGTCTGAAATGGTATAAGGTGTCTTACCTTGGGCAGGGGGTTGGATTAGAAGACTAGACTGCCACCTATAGCAGAAATAAATCTTGTTCCCTCCACCAGCAAACATGTCTGTGAAGCATATTTGCTTAGGAATGTATTTGTAACCGCCAGGATCCAACAAAAAAGAACAGGGGCAAGACAAAGAAGACATCTATATTAGTTGAATTAATTACTATTAATTACAGTAGTGGCCAAAATTGTGAAAACCTTTTGGGAAAAGTGTATTTTTGAGATTTGATGGCTAATAACACCATTTTTGGGGCGAGTTTCAAGATAATCATATTCCACTGCTGGAATGGCATGGGAATAGTCCAGACCTTAACCCAATTGAAAATCTATGGAGCCAACTAAAGAAACTTGTTAGAAGCAACCCAGCAATAAAACGCAGTTAATAGAAGCAATCATTCAATCAATCTTGGTTTCACATTATAACAGCTGCAGAACTAAAAGACTTGGTTCACTCCATGGGAAGA
>JANHFK010003622.1:65987-78999 GCA_036250565.1 Sibynophis collaris | reverse complement strand
CTATTGCTTAGCACATTGTAAGCCGCCCTGAGTCTTCGGAGAAGGGCGGCCTATAAATCAAATTAAAAAAAAAAAGGTTAGTGACTGGACAAAATTCACCTTTTCTTATGCCACTCTTTGAAAACCTCTGCCCATAATATATATATATATACTGTATATAAAATTCTATTTGCTCCTCCTGTCTGTTTTGCTATATTTTAGTTTGGAGAGTGATAAGCCGCAAGGAAAACAAAATGAAATGTAAAAGCCAAACTCTATCTCAGACTCAAGGCCAATGTGTGTTGAAAGGGTATAGTGAGTCACAGACGGTTCCTTATAAGCAAAGCTATCAATTTGTTTAAATGCTTAAGGCACCGTTAAATAAGCCACATTGCACATATAGGGACAGCTTGTGCTATTAAGTTGCATGCCTGTCTTGTGGGTGGTAAGGAATGAAATCGTTCCAACAGAGAGATATGGGAGGTTCTGGGCTATATGGGCACATGATACCACCTACTGCTCCACAGCAGTTAGACGGGATGTGCCTGCTCAGAACACAATGTGTTCTTCCTTTTGAATGCCGTGTCCCTGCCTGCTCTTCTTAAACTTCCACTGTTGGAGCCAATTAATCTATCCTCTGTGATGACTCCCACTAATGCTGATTCTCTATCAAGGAACAGTCACGTACCTGGCAGAATTGAGTGCATCACACACCAAAAATGGGTTTGGATTCAAGAATTGTACTCGAATCCAAATATTCAAGAACAGATAGTACCCAAGACATTTTATTCATTTTTTCAAAGGAAATGTTTGGCTTATGTCTATTAGTTATAGGATCATGTCATTTCTACCCACACAGGTAGGTCTATTTGAAAAACGAGAAAGAGGGGGAAAGATTTTTTTGAAAACTTGGAAAAATATTGCTCACGCATTTCATTTTTTTGGAGGAAGTGATTGCATCTTCCTAGCAAAACAATTTAGGATTATAAGACTTACTCTTCTCATAATGCAGAACTATGCTGGAATAACATTATGTTTACCATATAGAATAGAGACTGGACTGGACTGGACTGGACTGGACTGGACTGGACTGGACTGGACTGGACTGGACTGGACCGGACCAGACCGGACCGGATCGGACCGGACCGAACCGGACCAGATCAGATCAGACCAGACCAGACCACCAGACTATTTAGAAATTAATAATGTCATCACACAAGCATCATTGTTCATCATATGTACAGAACAACATACCGTACATATAGTAATATATTTTAATTTTAGTTAACTTTCCTTTAAGCTGGTGGGTTAGTGTGTTGAAGAGATTGATGGCTAACATTAAGCTTTCTTCTAACTCTAATCAGTTTCATTGATCGTCGTGGTTTGTTTCCTTCTTTCTCTTTGTGGTCACCTCCACCTTTTATTTCTTACATTGAATTACATTTATTATTTTCTATTCCACTCCATTTTTAGTCCCACCCACTTAATATTTATAAATAACACAATACATAATACATGAAGATACATAATACTCTTCTTTTTTCCACAACAACAGCCCTTCGAGATAACTTGTGTTCAGGGAAAGTGACTCGCTTAAAGTCACCCAGCTGGCTTTCATCCTAAGGTGGGAATAGTACTTAACAACCTGGTTTCTACTTCCAATTTACCCAAAGGTAAATTGAGCAGTTTTTCTGAAAATCAGAAAATTTTAAATAAATAAAAAAAGAGAGATCAAGGGTTGGGATAGAACCAGATTGTTCTTGGGTTCCACTTCACAAATATATGACACTTTGCAGATTTTTTCAAATTGCAACCAAACCAGAAATGGAGAAAAAGCTGGGAGACTCTAGAAAACTATCCAAGAAAACTGGAAGAGGTTTGAAATTGAAACGACTCAAAAGACAAACCAATATATCTGCTTTTGAAAATATTGGTGCCGAACCTCAAACTTCAAATCTGCTGGGATTCCTTTTTTGTTTTGTTTTTTGCTATTAATGCTTCTGTCACACTGTGATCTGTTCTGCATGACTTCTTCCACTATGCATTATTTTTAGATGTCAGCTTTGTTGCTGGGGCTTACCTAGTAGCGGAGCTCAGACAGGAAATCCTCCATCCTTCTCCTCCTAACTAGCATGGTAGTCCTTCCAAAATGCCTTTTAAATCTGGTTTGGCAAGAGAAAAAACAGCCCTCATGGAGAAGGACAGTCATTATGCTGTCTAGATTTCTTCCTTTTCATCAAAGCAAACAAACACAATTGTTTCTGGGTAATTGTCCCTGTTTTCTTTACGACAGCTTAACTCTATGAATTGTTCTGAGGCACAATCCAAAAACCTACATCCATAAAACCATAAATTCTTTGAGACATCAGGGTCATAAGACTGCTTATGCTGGAGAAAACTCTTTCCCTCCCAATTTACTTACTTCCAGATTTTCTGCAGGAAACCTTGTCTGGTTTTACTGTTCTGAAATTAAACACATGAGAAAAGACTGACATTGGTTTCTGTTCTGGTTAAGTTATTAAAAGGCTAATAGATGTCATTGTTTGGAGACACAAATGCCTTTCATGCTGTAAGCTATAGATCAGGAAATTTCTCCCTGATCAGGAGATTGAAAAATGGGGTAATGGAGTCAGAGCAGCAATACAGCACCATTATTAAAGTGGGTGAGTCTTGGATTTGTTGTTGCTCCTGTTCTATTATAATTTTTTGTGGGTGTTTTGGGTTTAGCCTAAAATAACTTTTAAATGAAGATACACAACAGGGTATAATTGCAATGTTATTGGTCTAAAAAAACAACAACAAACCACATGCATGCAACCATTATGATGTAAATGGACAAGCTAGTTCCCAAACTCTTTTGAGGAAGCCAAATATGAATCCCTGGAATTGATTTAAGCAGCTACACATAACACATTTGTGTGGTATGCTGAGTTCTCCTAAATGTAGGGCAGGGAAAATGGGTAATCTAGAATCCTGTTTGAGCAATTTCAGTAGCCTGGCTTGAGGCTGCCCTACCCTATATTTCTGTTTTAAACCATTTGCATTTTATAACTGACATATTTAACTTATTCTTAGAAGTTAGAAGTTAAGAAATAGTTTAGTATTTCTCAAACTTTGCAATTTTAAGATGTGTTGGACATCAGCTCCCAACATGTTGGCTGAAGAGTTTGAGGTATTGAAGACCACCTCTTAAAAGTTGTGAGATTTGAGAAACACCTAATCCACAAATTCGAGAAACATTGTTCTAATCTACAGTTTTTCCTCTACATTTTTTACTCAAGTAAGATATTAGCCCTATTAGTAGAAAAATTCCAGGATACAAATAGGCAGCATTTGTTATGCTGATCTTTTTAATCTTGTTTGTCACTGTTCCTTGGTTTGAGTTTTCCAAATTTCAGAATAGAAATTCTTGGCTGATTTTTTTTTAAATAGAAAAGTATGGAAGAGCTTTTGTATGAGTGTGCTTTAATACTGTAACTTTTATTGTATCCGAAAGCAACTACAAAGTACATTTATCAGCCTAATAAATCTGCAAACACAACAGTCCATATAAAGCTGGCAATATGAAATCAATGGAATATATATTGTCATACAGGTAATCCTCTACGTACAACAGTTCATTTAGTGACCATTCAAAGTTACAATGGCACTGAAAATGACTTATGACCGTTTTTCACACTTACAACAGATGCAGCATCCCCATGGTCATGGGATCAAAAGTCAGATGCTTGGCAACTGACTCATATTTATGACGGTTGCAGCATCCCGGGGTCACATGATCACCCTTTCTCACCACCTTCTGACAAGCAAAGTCAATGGAGAAGCCTGATTCACTTAACAACCGTGCTACTAACTTAACAACTACAATGATTCACATAACCACTGTAGCGAGAAAGGTCATAAAACGGGGTAAAATTCACTTAATAAATGTTTCACATAGCAACGGAAATTTTGGGGTCAATTGTGGTCGTAAGTCGAGGACTACCTCTACAACAATTTTGATCAAGGAGCTTATGTCTTTTTGCTACAATCACCTAGAGGCTATTTTGATGTCCTGCTTTTACCTAAATGCCCAAGTGGCTTTAACTTAGATATTACTATGGAAGTTGCTAAGCAGCAGAGAGCTCTCACCCTAATGACTTTAGGGAAGGATTAAAAATAAAGGTTGTTTTCCATAAATAGGGTGGAGTAGGTATGGGTTTTGGTTCTTTTGATACTGAGGTAGCTTTCTGGCCGGTTGTGTTTTCTTCGGATATATGTTTTCTGACCTAGGCTTCCTGAATCAGTAAAGCACACAAGTAGTCCCAAAAACCTCTTTAATTTCAATGGCTGTGAATTCTGTTCATTCACAGATGAGTCCCAAATAGTTGTAAAGAGTCCTTCGGGATAAGGCTGATAATCACCCATCTTTATCTCCCTTGACACACTGCCAAAGACCTAAGCGGAGTCCAGAATCAAACAAAATTTCAGACTTTAAACTGCAGAATTAACGATGTTGCTTCCTGCAAATGCCTACGTGCCTTTGCTCCTCTTTTAAGTCTTATGGGAGGGGCCAATCATCTCCAAGCACGATCGTCACTTTTGTTTTAACTGTTCTTGCCTTCTGGCAGCTCTGCACATGCGTGCACTGGGAACAGGCTCCCCCTGTTCCTCTGCCTTGCTGAGGTCCAACTCTGTAGGCTCCGGAGGCAGCACGTACCTCACAGATGGCCCTGGCCCCATCTTTGCCTCTGACGCAGAGCCCTTGTCCGAGCCTTCCCCAGATTCCAGGACTGGCCCATATTCCTCCCCAGCCTCCTCACTGTCCAACTCTGCTGCCAGCTCTGCAGACCGCTAGTGGACCACAACATACATTTTCATATACCATCTGTGATGCATTGCTTGTTCTTGTTTTATTCCTTGAGCAGTATGGAGACATGTCAAATATTTTGATGAATGGCTCAGATGCTGTTCTTTCTTTAGTAGTGTACAAGACAACCCACCAACTAGCTTGAAGCTATTTAGGCACTGCTGGAGTAACATTAGACTTGGTGACATGGTGCTATTTTAGAGCTTGGTACAATCTCTCAAGTTCATAGCTGCACTCCTTGAAAGAACTGAAACTATTATAAATAGCAGTGAAACCTCATCACATTATAATAGTGCCAGTTTTAAGAGGGAAAGTACTGAAAATACTTTCAAGATGAATTTTCCACTTGGACTTTGGATGAAAACTGAACTTGGCTCTGAGCATGAAGTACAGATAGTTCTACTTCAGGCATGTAAATGGGAGGCCAACTAACTGCATATAAACTCTGCTGCCTACCAACATTGATCTTGAATCCTCTGCCACAGCTGGTTGGAAGAGAGAAGTAAACAAACACTGGAATGTACAACTGTTAAGTAAACCCTCAGAGAAACCTCGCCTCACCCTTCTGACACAGAACATTGAGAATAAACCTCTGGAGATGTTGATGACCTTCAAGCTATCATGCTGCATATCAGAACTTCACTTTGGCAAGGGCATACCTCTGAGGACTGTGAGGGCTTTGACTTTCAGCAGAGTTGCAAATTTAGGAGCATTGCCATTTGTAGATGCTCTAGCAGTAACTTCCCTACATATTCAAGGAACAACAATAAAGCTCCCAGGCCAGTGCTGAATCTCCTATGTGATTTCCTCAGAACTGTCAGCTCTAGCAGTGATACATAGCTCTACACCGTGAAAAGTACAAGAGATGGCAGGAGTTATAAAATTAAAAGTCCTGCTAGGAAGAGGATGTAAATCTCCTCATGGACTCTACATAATATTCTTATTCTTGCTTTGATAGAACTAAATAAAAGAAAGCTGCAGAATGTTCCATATCTTTTGATCTGGAAAACTATTCTGTTGTATGTCTTCGGTTTTAATCATGTATATTCTTAATAAGAACTTTTCCCCAACCCAGTTGACACTACATTTTCCCTTCCATGATTAATCAATCAATCAGTGCTTAATTTTCTAATTGCAGAGCATATCTACTGTAATAAATCAGTTTAATACAATAAATACATCGGAATAAAGGAATAAAAATGCCAAACCCTAAAGCTATGCATGTCATATGACATTATGTTGAAAAAGACAGGCCTCTTCCTCTAAAATCCATTACAGCACACATAGATGTGCCCTTGGTTTTGCTAGCTTTTAGCACTTAGACATGATTACTCAGAGCTAATTCGGCCTCAGTGGCACATTCAAAGGAAGAGGTCTTCTTCAGAGCAGCATCTTGTGGTCAGTGCCTGCAACATGATAAAAGTTCTAAAGATATGGTAGGGTTGAATTGCAGTTGAGTTGCCCTTTGGGACATCTTGTTCGCAAAACTTCCTCAGAGGAAAGGCAGCCAGCTTCTCAAATAAGGAACATTGCAGGTAAAAAAGGTTTAAAAAGGTGGGGTAGTTAAAGGTGTTCTTTACAACAATATGGCTTATCCTTTTTTTCTTTTCTTGCTACTAAGGCAAATCAAACCATCTGATATTCAATATAGCTGTCATTCACTGAACACAATTAGAAAAGAGTGTAATAATATGCCATACATATCCTTCATACACACATGGGACAGACTCTAATGGGTGTCCCAAAACTTTCATTAACAGAATGGAAAGGGGACAATTTCCCTAGTGCCCCTTTGCAAAATCTGCTCTGAAAAGCCCTGCTGGATAAATTTCAGATAATAAAGTCTGGAGGGGGAAACAGAAAATGGGTATTTTTGTGTTCTTATACTTACTTGGATGCAACTCATAATCATTGTTCTTTTTCCATTTTCATTTAAATGCTCATTTAAAATGTACAGGTAGCATAACCTGAAAAAGTAATTCCATACTGTAAACACATTTCTTACTAAAATTGGCAATGATAATTTGCTCTAAAATATTTTTTTTCAATAATTCATTGTGAAAAATAAAGGGCTTAATTAAAACCAGAACCTTATTAAATTCAGCCAGAATTAGCATTCTTTAGCTGAAAACGGAATTATGGCCTGGAAAGTTTACGCAATAACTACTGACCAGTGCTCACTTCTGACCATTTAAAAAAGAACATATTTCCTGCCTATTTTGACTAGCATTTCTTTTCCCTTCCTCACAGTGCAATGTCCAACAGGATGGACCACTGAAAATAATTGGTTCTTTTATGGAATAAAAGTTGCAAAATAGGAATGAAAGTAGTTCCACCTTACTCCTTTTTGTTTGTCACCATCTTGCCATCTTCTTCAACCAGCTGATTGATTATTTCCCTGACACTTCTCTGGTTCCACTAGTAGCCAATTTGGAAAATGCCCTGGTCTGCTTAATGATCTCCTCCTTGCTTATAAACAATTTTTTTAAACCAGCATCTGACCTTGTTCATGCTACATGTTTAAATAGATTAAAGATTAACATATTCTATAAACACTGCAGTCAGCAGCAGTGGATTGAGTAACTAAGAAGCTCTGAATAGGGAGGAATAGGTTACTGTGGAGGGTTAGCTATTCCTTCTGGCCTCCAAGAGAAACAGTGCTGGAGTAGTATCACCAAAGTAGAACAAGCCTGGGTGTTACATTGGCATTGCTGAAGCTGAATATCATTTAATCTTTACAGAGATTAACCATATTGGCTATTGGGGGAAGAAAGAACAGAAGTAATATGCAATGGATTGCCTCTTGTTTTTGTTTTTGCTGTGCTTTGTCCTGACTGGAATTCTTGGGCTAGCATCTATAGCAGGCTTCCTAGAGGACAAGTATTTTCTTCCTCTTACTTCTCTTTTCTCCCATTCTGAGGACCAAAACCTCAGAAATGCAGTTTCTCTATCCTTACATGTAATTTGGCCAATAAACCAAAGGTGGTATTCAGCAGGTTCTGACCAGTTCCGGAGAACCCGTAGTAGAAATTTTGAGTAGTTCAGACAACCGGTAAATACCACCTCTGACTGGCCCTGCCTCCATCTATTCTCCCCATCTATTCTCTGCCTCCCAAGTCCCAGCTGATTGGGAGGAAATGGGGATTTTGCAGTAACCTTCCCTTGGAGTGAGGAAGGAATGGAGGTTTTATAGTATCCTTCCCCTGCCATGCCCACCAAGCTACGCCCACAGAACTGGTAGTAAAAAATATTGAATCCCACCACTGCAATAAATCTGTTCTTTTGCATCTTAAGCATGTCTGTAAATTTTCTTAATGAGCTTGATTCTACTAAGCCACATACCATCTTCTAATTATGGATCCCAGTCAAGTTTATCTCAACCTTTTTCCTACAAAGCCTCCCTTGGCTGTCTCCAAACAGATCAGGTCAGTATGAGTTTGTTCTGCCAGAAAAAAAAGCAGGAAACTGACAGTGTTCTAATTTTCTTTTCAGCAGCTGAGATCTGTTCTAAAATGGCTACTGTCCAGTTCACTAGTTGCACAGGATCTTCTATGAAATCAATCATCTACGTCACATGAAGACTACTTAAGTAGGGGATGGAAGTATATATATATATGTGGATAAGGAAGAATGAAGGGCTCTTCTCTGAACTTTCAGGGAATCTGACTCTGTATAGCCTATACATTTAAGCTTTGTATAGGAAATGAGATAAATGCGCCACTGTCACCACCCACAAACACAATCTTTACCTAATGCATTAATTCTAAAAAAGGTGTCCCTGTTATGCACAGAAGGAAGAGCAGGACTGTGCCCCCTCAATATGTTGGCAATATCTAGCCATCTTTATACAATGAGTAGCAAGGAGAGTCTTTATATAACGCAAGAAGTCTCATCAGGTTAAGTGCAGGATGGATTTTTCTTGCTGCATTTGGCCAAATACTTCAGAGTTGGAGACTGCACAATATTAGAATTGGAATTCTCTGATGCAATCCTATTGCCTCTTCTATGTATTAGCTTACAAGGCCAAAAAGTGTTTGTAAATAGTAAGAACAGTATGTAATGCAGTCTATAATTTGGTAGATCAAGATTCTTAATTATCTAGATAAGTACCGGTACTTTATTTTCAGAAGCTGCTTATGTGATT
Organism: Sibynophis collaris; assembly: GCA_036250565.1. Taxonomy (NCBI): domain Eukaryota; kingdom Metazoa; phylum Chordata; class Lepidosauria; order Squamata; family Sibynophiidae; genus Sibynophis; species Sibynophis collaris. Next base: position 70,027 of record JANHFK010003622.1, on the reverse strand, counting down.
CCATATTGTTTTAAATCTAGAAAACTATTGTTCTATCAAAAACTGCCCAAAAGCTAAAGTAATTTCTTATCTAAAATCATATTTCATTTTAAAAATGTTTTTCTAAGGAAAAAATCATGAAGCAACACTGAGATCCATGCATTTTAGAGATAGATAAAACTGTCTAGAGAAGGAAACGTGCCATTCATGAAAAGTGTGTCCATCACTTCTCAGCATGCAATGTTGGGATCTTGGCGGGATCTAAAGGAGCATATATAGAAGTGCTGTCAAGCATAGAATAAATGAGGAAGGGCAAAGAGTTTCATTTTTTTCAGGGCAGTAATTGTCCAATTTATAGCATCCTGTGCAGAGCAGTTAACACAGAAATACTTTTTCCTTCTCCACTGGAACCCCATTTGCCACTTGCTGTGAGCTTTAATTGAAGAATATCAGAAGTTTGATGGCATCTTTTCCAACAAATTTTATAAAAAGATACAAACTTTTAATTAATTTTAGAAATTAAACTTAATTAATTAAAGTTAGAAAAGGTGCCCGTTGGATTTTTTTGCCACCATACAGTAACATGGTTCTCCTCCTATAACAGACAAAATGTTTTTGAACACAGAAATACTATAGAATAATCACCATGAATACACTGAACCCAGGTAATGGTTGTGACAGGAATAACAATTTCTTCTTTCAAAATACTTTAAATTTCAGTTAGGACTCAAAATATCCACAGCAACCAGCAGAAAATATTGAAAGGTTCTCAGAAAATGCTTCTGATTCAGGAAGCTATCTTAAAAATTATGTGGCTGTTGTTTCAGACGTAGCCTCTGTAATGATTGGCAAGCACAATGGAATTCTGAAGCTTCTACAAAAGAATCAAAGTAGGACATTTGTTGATGTTGGCTGTATTTGCCAGTTAGCACATCCAGCAATAAAATAGGTCCAAAGGCTGCATGAATCTCTGCTGGTTCCGAACAATCATTTTGAAAACATCCCCAAAGAGATACTTTATTTAATAATAAAACAGTCAGAAAAAGTCCTCAGTCATACTGCAAGAATGTATCATATCCTTAAATATTTTGGATAGCCTTACACAGAAGTTATCACTCATTATAGTGATGATGAGTCTGTTCTACTGAAATTACACAGAATAGATTAGCAACTACTGCACAGCTCATAAACTCTATTTCTTCATGCAATTATTCCTTGATTTGAAAATCTTAATAGGTTGCTTCAGCATGAAATATGTGTTAATATATGGAAGATATATGTGGGCTTGTTAAGATATTTTATTAAACCACAGATGTGTGAACAAATTTAGAGTACTATTTCTTAAAATCATCAAGAGGTTTCAGACAATAAATTCCTAATTAACTTGTGTTTTAAATCAAAAAGTTGGATCTTGATAGATCATCTGAAAATTGGCAAGTAAATAGATATTGCTAATAAAATAGTTGTGTTCAACCTATGAAAAGAAAATCTGAGAATGTCCTAATGTTTTATGGCAGAACACGAAAATGATCGTTGTGTGGCATTTGCTTCTAACATTTCACAATATTTCAATATTTTCTTTTTTTCTGTAAAACATATTTTTAATATCCCAAAAAATATTTTCAGCTTGTTTAAAGAAAAACAAAAAGGAGCACAGAAACTCTTTAAGGAAATTAGGGATATGGCATGTATTTCTGGAGTTTATAGATAATGTAAAGTATGAAAAAAATAGGGACTGTTCAGGGAGAAGAGAGGCATCTTTCTCCATATGATAGTAGGAGAGAGTCCAACTATTAGAGCAGACTTCTTGGGCAAGAAACCAGGAGCCCTAGCAATCTGATCTGAAAGCAGTGTCTATTGGGATTTAAGGGAAACAGGAAGAAGTGGCTGGGATTAGGGCAAATGGAGGAAGGTTGAACATTGAGACCTGTGGTGGCTGCCAAGTCAGTTCAGTGCTATGCAGGGGTGGGTTCTACTTACCTTTGCTACCGGATCGCAACAGGAGCTCCTGTGTAGCACTTCTGCACATGCATAGAATGTCTGTGATGACGTCTGGGTGGGTGGGCGGAGCCTCCCATCGCTGTTACTACTGGTTCTAAGAACCGGTAGGAACCCACTACTGGTGCTGTGTGATGTGAATGAAGATGGTTTGGTTAGAGGAATGGAATTGGGTGATTATAAGAAAGCCGAGATTGACCTAATGTTAGGTGAGGATCCCTTTGAGGCCAAGGATTTAGGACATGGAATTTGGAGGTAAGGATGAAGATCAGAATAATGGTAGGCAGAAGAAATTACAGTAGGAAGTGAGATTAGACTGTTTTATTGAAACCAGTTCCCACTTTCAGTCCTCTGAACTCAGCTCAGGAACTTGTTTTCCAGGACCTTGGAAACCTTTGTATTATACTCAATGTTTCCAGCACTGAGATTTCATAGCATGGTTTCAAACTGCATTACCACTGAATTTTCAATTGAAAACAAGAAGCAACTTCCATAAACGTTTTAGGGACAATTATGACTATTTCTCAGGGCCATTTGATTATCCAGTACAAAAAAAATGTGGATGAAATGGATTACTGGGTGATGATGAGGGCTTATCCATTTCCTTCATGGCAAACCTTCAGAAAAGAACTTTTTCCCAAATAGGTTGATTAGATTGCTCTGGTTTGAGCTAAGCCTGTGTTTTAATTTTTCATTAATTGCTTCAAAACATTTTAAAATTTGAGGTTTGTGAATTTGTGATAGCTTAATTATGTTGGTCTAACTTTTATTACAAAGATTGTCATTAGAAAGTGGTAAAAACCAAGCTTTTGATATAGTTATCCTATTACAGAAATCTGTGTGGCCACTTTTGTGATACAATATTGTTTTCTGTTCTGATATTTGCATCTTAGAAAAGATATTGCCAGGAAAGATTGCTGCGGGGCCAAAACCAATCTCTTTAACACAATAAGATTTTGTGGGCATATAGATTGTTTTGAGGGCATGTAGTCCACTATTAAAATAAGAACATACTTCTTTTTAATTTGGGGGGTGGGTATTTGGACAGTAATTTGTGGGTATATTTGGCCCTTGTTTAGGAATGTATCCTGCCAAATGCAGGCAGATTGGTCTAAAGGAATTTTGCTAAGGAAATATTTACATACTTGGGAACATTGAAACCAACTGTTAATATAATCTACTATTTGTGGCCTTTTTAAATTATCAAGTCATTGTTGACTCTCTGCATCACAAAGATTTTCTCCATGATAACCTGGTCTTTCAAGTCTTCTAATGGTGCACTCATGTCCATTGTAAATGAGCCCATCCACCTTATTATTAATAGCTAATGGCTGTGAAAAACCCCAATACTGTAAAGATACAAATAGTTCTTGACTTACAACCACAATAGAGCTCAAAATTTCTGTTGCTAAGTGAAACATTTGTTAAGTGGTTTTTGCCCCATTTTACAAGCTTTTGTGCCACAGATATTATGTGAATCACTGCAGTTGTTAAGTTAGTAACATGGCTGTTGTGAATCTAGCTTCCCCATTGACTTTGCTTGTCAGGTCGCAAAAGGTGATCATATGACCATGGGACACTGCAGCTGTTATAAATACATGCTAGTTGCCAAGTATCTGAATTTTGATCACATAACTATGGGGATGACCACATAACGTCTGTAGTGATGAAGTGCTTTGAGAGACTTGTTCTTCAACACCTTAGGTCATGCCTCCCACCAAATTTCGATCAATACCAGTCTGCCTACAGGGGGAATAGGTCAACAGGCGATGCCATAGCTACTGTAGCGAGTCATCTAGAGAAATCTGAGAACTACATCAGAATGCTTTTCATAGATTAAAGCTCGGCCTTTAACACTATTCTGCTGAGCATCTTCATTGAAAAGTTGACTAACTTGAACTTTCCTTCTCTCACCTGTGACTGGATTAAAGACTCCTGATGGACCGGCCACAAACAGCGAGGGCTGGATCTTTCATATCCTCCTACCTGAAGCTCAGCATTGGCTCTCCTCAGGGCTGTGTGCTCAGTCCCTACCTGTACTCATTGTACACATACAATTGTGT
>JANHFK010003620.1:70106-83748 GCA_036250565.1 Sibynophis collaris | reverse complement strand
CCAATTCTGATATTTGGCATTATAAGATGAGCAATTGTTTCTACGCAAAAGAGCACCACATCTAACAAGGAAACACAAACATCTTTGTACATTTGGTACAAATTTTCAGGTGTTTCGATAGGTTGGTAGGCAATTGTGGAAGGAGAATACAGGGATCCTTATACATATTTAGCTATGCTGGTATTCCTAGAAATTTGAGTTTTGCAGTCATTTAAAAATTGCGTACCAAGCCATATGTTTTGACATACTCCGGAGAACAAGAGATTGGATTACTATATTAGCTCAATATCAAATTTAATGTCCTCAGAATAGTTTGCTCTCCAACATCTGCATTCAGGGTATATAAAAACATGGGAATCTATGAATTACCAGTTGTACATATATAAGAGAACTATAACCACATTAACAGTTTTAAAACCATATGGATCAAATGAGTGATAAAATGTTTCAAATTCTTCCTAAATTCAGAGTTAACATAGTAGTATAGTGACTGATGATATCTTGAGAAGATATGCCTATATTAATACCCAAGGCCTAATCCAAGAAAGATGAACAAATGGTTAATGAATAAAGCAAAAAAAAAAAATTCATTTCTTTGCAGGATGAATAGGTTGGGGAATTGATGTGATGACAACAGTAGTAGGAATGTGGAATGGATGAATATTTTGGATAATATTACTAAGATATATACAGACAGGTCAAAAAAAAAGAACACTGTCACATACCATTGTTTATTTTAACGGCCCATTTTAATAAAAGACTCTTATTAAATATATATATTCATTAAATATATCATTTCCCCCCCAAAAGTAGTTAGTAAAACAGAATTGTATGTCAGAACTTTGTAATTATGCTAGCTATTAAAAAAGAAAGTTGTCCAACAGTCTCCCTCCTTCCCACCGAACCAGTCTGTCTTGGAATCTCAAAAGTCTCAGCTCTTCAAGTCATTTCCTGCAGCTCACAACCATGCTTTGTAGATTTTGGGGAAGGAAAGGCTGTGCACTCCAGGAGAAGCATGCCTGGTAGTTGCCCCTTTAATACTTACCTTGCTACTAACACGGTGGGTCTGTCAGTAACAATATGGCCCGTTAGATTGAGCTTCCAGAAACTTGAGTTAAGGCATGAATGTGAGTAAGGCAAACAATAACAAGATAAGTGAGATTTTTCACCAGGAAAATATTGCATATAGAAAGTGTCCTTCTTTCCTTTTTTTTTCTGCATATGATGATCTCGGTCATAATCATACATCCATATTTGTTCTTAGCCAATGACAACCTTGTTCACACCTTTTCTTCTCACGTCATCTTCAACTTTTACTGTTAAAGAAGCCACTGTGGAAAAAAACAAGGGTTCCCTGAACATTTTAGGAGAGGCATTTTCCTGACTCTGCAATAAAATCTAAATGCCATTATGTATCAGCAATAGTTTTTTTTAAACTGTATTCAATGGCATATTTACGGTTGTTAAAAACTATGCAAAATATATCAGAGAACAATGAAGTGGAAAAGTATTACTCCTTATTGTATGCATTTGAAAACAAATATTTGATCATCCTTTTCTAATACAGCTAGCGCCATTATTTTGTTCTTTTTTTCCTTTCTCTACAATAGATGGATACCGAAGACCACGTCATTTCAATATGACCAGCAATCAACTATTCAAGAACTTGCAAATTTTGGTGACATTGAATCCCTCATCCCTTGTGGAAGACAAACAGTCATTGTCACATTCAAAGAAATTCACTCTGCATGCAAAGCAGTGAGTGCTTTCCCGCCTAATGGCCCAAACAGGCATCTCCAGTGCTTTTGGCAGCATAAATTCATGTCACAATACAAAATTCTAAAAGACAAAGAAAGCTAAGCTCTAGCCAGAATGAAGGGACCATCTGGATATGTATCCAAGGTATTCATTTAATGACAGTTTTTGTAGTAAGGGAACAGAAACAACTTACAGCAATTAATTTTGCATGATTGGCTACAGACTAGAGCTTTGATTTCTTCTGCATGAAGTTCATTACGGCATTCATGCATTCCTCCGATAGCCATCTTTCCATGAGACAGTCACATTCCTGAGAATTAACTTCGTATAGCTTCTCTTTTTCGATGTTTCGTATTAGCTGCTTGGAGATTGCCAAAGTCTGGAGAGGTAAAAGAAATAAACAACATCTGGTCAATATGGACCACAGCAATTCCATCTGCCTGGTATTGTTAACCGAGGCTCAGGAAGAGAATTTATGTAGAAAACTAGAGCACAAGATCAGGGCCTGCACTCTGTTTCTCTCTGCTCAATTATTTTCCCTTCAGCTGATTTCTAAACCCATAACAATCCCAGGGGAATAATTAGATACTTGTCTATGCTATATTGCTTTCTTGGGCAAGAATAGGACTGGATCACAAATTTACTTAAAATTACATGCGCCACACAACAACAACAACAAAAACCCTGAGTGTTGTTTCATAAATGAAGCGGATTACATAACAGATTTTATTTTTATATTATTGAAGAAATTATAATGGAAATTTTCTGTTTATAGATGCTCAACAGCTGTCCCTCTACATCACAAGTGAAAAGCAGGAAGGAGATAATTAGGACAAATAAAATCGGTCATCCCATATCTTTCTGCCTGTAATACTCATTTCTTTCAGTATATGTTAAAACCATCTGCAATACAAAAAAACCCCATATGAATTTGAATTAGTTTACTGCATTTTCTTAATGTTAAAAACTGCCGTAAAAGCCTTTTTTATGAGATCTGTATTCTTTAACATAGAGAGTCAGGCAGATATAACTATGATTTGAATTCAACAGATTTTTTAATTTTTAATTCTCTTTGTCTCCACATACATGCAGTCTTTTTCTATAAATATGTACTCAGAAATGAGTTGTAATTGATTGTAAGAGATTTAAAACCAGATAGGGATGCATAGAACTGTGGTTTGGTTGTTTCCAGGGTAAGATAGATAGGCCATGATTATGCTCCAAAAAATGTTAGCTGTCAGTATTATCTATCTTATAGAGTTCCATAACAGAGAGAACACAAGTAGGATTTGAAACAAATTAAATGTGTAATATTTTTATTATATTTCTTTTTCCCCCTAGTTTGTTGTTGTTCCTCCACAACCATTTGTCAATATTCTGTCGGTACCAAGCTAGTTCAGATTCACTGAGATATTTTGGAATAACCTTTACATTCCTTTCCTTTTTCCTTTTCTTTTTCTAGTTCATTTGTTGTCTTGCAACCTTCTTCTGGGCTTCCTTATACTTTCCCTCCTGTGAACTGATGATGGCATTAGGAATATACAAAATATTTCAGTCTTACAACATTCCAAAGGAAACACATATAGCTCCAAGAACAAAACTTCAAGTGGTGTCATTTCAAGTATATAATTTGTTCTGAAGTTCTTACAGGTAATCCTTGACTTACAAGTATTATTAAGTCTTGAATTACAGCCATAGGTCATTGCAGTTGTAAGTTGAGGCATCATGTGACTGGATTTGAAGTTACATCTGTTTTTAACAATGATCATTAAATGGAGCCACACTTGTTAAACAAATCTATCCCCCTTAATGGGCATCTTATGCCAGAAAGCAGAAGTAATAGCTAGAAACCAGCGAAAAACACTGCAAATTGTGATTGTGGGCCACTGCAAATGGCCATAAAAGTGAGCCAATTGTCAAGTACCTAAAATGCACTTGACCATGGGGGGTTTATTTCTATCACAGCTATGAAAAGTGATCATAGGTAGCTCTGGAGACGTTTGTTGTAACTCTGAACATTTTTTAAGTGACTGGTTGTATGTTGAGGACTACTTGTAATTTGCCCTTTTGTGATTGGAGACTTTTACTCTTTCCAGTTCAGCCAGTACTGTAACAGGGACCTGTCTGATTCCTGCTGCTTCTGGTTTACCTTGAATGGAATAATATGGGATTGCAATATTAAGAGAAAAATAGACGTTCAGCACAAAAAAGTTTGCTTGCAGCTCCATCCAGGTGTGCCTGGTTAAGGTTATAGCTGTTGATACTTTATAAGCTATTTGCTGAGAAGCTAGGGTTGTGTAAATAGGTAGGTTGCAATTAAGAGTAAGCTTTGTATATATTTTGAGTTGTGCCTTATTTTGTACACAAATAAAGCAAAGCTTTGTAGGTGCGTGCAGTGCTGTGGCCAATACTCATAGCAATAACAGTTAGACTTATATACTGCCTGATAGTGATTTAGTGATTCTCTGTGTGGTTTACAACATAAACATATTGCCCCCCAACAATTTGGATCCTCATTTTACTGATCTCGATAGAATGGAAGGCTGAGTCAATGTTGAGCCCTGTCAGGATCGAACTCCAGGTTGTGGGCAGAATTTGCCTGCAATACTGCATTCTAACCACTGCGTCACCAGGGCTCCTACTGATAAGGCTGAATAAAAGTAGAAACGAATAAAATTTTGGTTGGTTGCTTTTTTGCTTTGGTATGCAAGTGCACTTTGTGCAAGCTTATACTCTCACTACTCTTCCTTTTAATTTCTAGAGTGTATTTAATTTAAAAAACAACAACAAATGAATCTATTTTGGTTTGGGATTGTTACTAATCTTGTCCTCTCTTGGTGAGGTTCTCTTCTGTTAAAGTGTTACTCACTTGGGCTGCGTAGGTATTTATGTTGTTGCCCTATTATTATTTACTACTATTTTAGAATACATTCTGCTGGTTTCTTGCAAATCATATTTTTAACTTATGCTTTAAACTTTAATTCAATTTATTAGATAAGCAATTTTGCTAACACTGACCTTTTTAGGAAGATTGGAATAAGCCTTCAGCCTTGCCCACACCTCTTTTTGAAATGTACTGTCAGGAAAAACCTCAGTCACAAGCCCCTGTGAACAGGCTTCTGCAGCAGTTAGCTTCTTGTTGAAAAGCAGCATTTCAGTGGCCTGATTAAATGAGAAAAGAAACAACGGCTCATTCTGACTTTCCACTAATTCTAGTGCATTTGTTATATATATATAGCCGCCCTGAGTCCTGCAAAGGAGAAGGGCGGGGTATAAATTAAATAAAATAAATAAAATATATAAGGGATAGAAGAACACTTCAGTGTATCATTCATAAACTATCTTAAGGTTCAGTCATTGACATCTACCCACGACTTTGATAGGCCATCTGAACAGGACTGATCAAGAAGCAGTTTTGATATTGACAAGGCAGTTCCCTATGATATTATTACAGCATTAATATATTTTGGTCAGCTAACTGCTCTGAATATTAAAATGTTATTAAAATACAAACCTGACCAGACTCCCATATGGCACATACAGTAAGTGCCCTTCCTTACATAAACTTGCCCTGTTATTCATTTCTAACATGTATTCCTTCTTGAACAAAATGTAAGAGCATTTTTTCCCTAAATCAACCATCAAGCAGATAAAATGTTCACATGCTACCTTAGTTAACCCCATAATTTTGGGAAATGTGTATGAAGAACATCCTTCTGGACTCTGACCCAGGTTGCTAAAAGGAGTAGAAAAGGTAGCCTGTGCGGGAAAGAAATATTGTCAACATAAAGACTTTATTTTTCCTTAGAAGAAAGAATATAGCCATGTCATTTTCAAATGGTATAATTAAAAACTCTTGTCATACTGATAGCTCTAAGAATGAACTTCTCTAATCCAGTTACAGCAGAACTGTTATCTACAGCAAGAATAACTTTAATATGCACTGGATAGTCTTGTATTTTCAGGGTGGTTTTTTTTGTACAAGTGGCAAAACTCTGATGCTGAGATGTGTAAGATTCAGTGCTTCATGGATGGAATATTCTATGTCAAATCTCCTCTGAGCCATGCTATCCCAGATGGAAACTGGCAGTTTTTCGAAGAAAATTCCCTAAATCTGATTTAAAGAATCCCTTGGAGTAAATACCCTTCTCAGATGTAGTTTATAGTATGTTCTTTAAACCAGAATGAGCCACAATATTGATGTTTTGACACTGCTTAAATGAAAAAGGAATAGTGTGACGGTCATTATGTCTCTGTTATTATTTGATAGCGCTGCTCCCTCGTGTTACAGGGCGAGCTGCATATATGAAAACTGGAATTTTCTTTGTACGAGTGTAGCGTTCCATATTAAAGAATCTCATTTCTGAGAGAGCTGATGCTGGAGGCAAGGAAATTGACATGTAGGCAGGGAGGGGGAAAAAAAATCCCTCTGCAAGCTGGCAATGTAAGTGATGTGGTACACAAGGCAAGGTGTAAGAAAACCAAAAACAGTGTTGCATGGAGATGGGAGGAGGGAAGGTCTTCCAGAGATGCTCCCCATGAGAGAGGCAACTGGATGAGCAGGAAGTTTAGACAATCCACAGCTGATCAGCAGGAAGGACCAGGGGACCTCTGCAACAGACGAAGAAGAACTAAAACAGTATTGAAAAGGCACCCTTGGATAACTAGCAATGCAGTGCAAGACCCAGGCGGTTCAGATGCAGGAGTTAAGAGTTTGAGTAAAAGGGACACACTCTTATACCCTTACATTCATTTTTTGGGGGGAGGGGGGACATAAGAATAACCAGATTAGTGAAGGAAAGTGATTTGTATCCCAAGGCAAAAATTTATATAAGCAGTGGGGGGAGGTGGAAGAGGTTATCTTGTATTTTACAAGCTAAGAGTTATTAAGGTTTTCTTTAGGACTTTATTTTTGCACTTGAATATACAATTTCTTTTTATTTTTGGAGTTATAAATGAGTGTGCCAGCTTACAGGTGCTTCTAGAGAGGTTCTTCTTTAATTCCATGCCTACATGCCTATATCCCTCCATTCCAGTATGAGAACTTTCACTAAAAAATATAATTCAATTTTATGAAGAAAATTCCAGTTGTCATACATAGCATGTCACTCTGCCATACCTCGATTCTCACAGTAGTAAAAAAGGAACTCTTTACCTTGAACAAATAAACATTATTCCAACAAAGGTCTATGTCCATAATGATCTAATGGTAATGACAGGAATCAAAGAGAGAAAACGTACCTGGTCCGTAGCATATACGATGTCAAACAGCCCAAGCAGAGTTACAGAGATCCCAACAGCTGGCCCATTTACCACAGCAATTAATGGCTTTGGAAAATCAATAAAATGTTGAACAAAATTTCTGCAAACAGAAAGGAACAGGAATCAATTTACAAACAAGATAATATTTTAGAATGTCACAACACGTGAACATTTTTTCTGTTAGGGGGAAAAAAAACCCTTAACAATTTATCAGATATTCCTACAGCTGAATTTCTGGAGTTTTAAATATACAATATTTACCTTGAAATCATTTTGTGAGGCATAAAGTGCCTTTGGTTTTCCTACTATACCATTCCAGTACTGAATTGGTGAAAAGTGCATCAGAAGATTTTGTTTAAAACTATTTTTTTGGTAATGATTTATTTCTAGATCGGGATGCACAAAATATTTGACAGAATCTTTCTGCACTATGCACATAAAAAGGAACTAAGATGTACATTTTGAATAGTGGAAACTGGCTTCTTTAAAATCTATTATTTAATTACTTGTTTGTATCTCATTTTGATAGGTATTTAAAAAATAATTTGAGATAACATCTTTTCTTCCAAATCTTCTTGGGCAGAAATATTTCTTAATTATTATTTATTAAATTTGTTTGCCACCCATCTCGCCACAAGGCAGATTACAACATCAAAAGCAATAAAACCATCTCTCTCTCTCTCTCACACACACACACACACACAAACAAACCTTAATACAATAAAAACAAAAATTATAACTAAAAGATGGTGAGGAAAGGAGCAGGATGTAACTGACAATAGGGGAAAATGGGGAAAAAATACAAGACACGTATATATTGAAGCAGAGGCTTCTGGTGAAAACTCAACAGAAGAGGAAATTCTTTCCAGTTCTGATTCCCATGCTGCACTCTGTGGAGTGATTTTTCTATATTAACTTTACGTGCTTCTGTAATAGAACGGCATAGGACCTTTTCCTGCTTACCATCCATTGTGCATATTCATTATACATTTTAACAAAAATGAAAAGTCATACTTGAGCATCTCTGCACTATTCTTTGCAGTCTCTTCCATTCCACCAGGTGAAATCTGGGTAAAGTTGTTCAGGTCATTTCCACTACAGTAATAGTCCCCATTACCTATATAGAAGAAAATTTAAAAAAAAGAATGAAATAAATACAAGTAGTCCTCACTTAATGACTATAATTTGAATCAGCAACTCCATTGGGACCACACCCAACTCACCTCAGTTCCTCTGTGGTCATTAAGCAAATCACCCATTAAGCAAACATAAAGTCATATGACCACAACTTGAGACATACAGATAGTCCTCAGCTTACAACCAAAATTGAGCCCAAAATATCCGTTGCAATAGCTGCAACAGCTATGAATTCTAGGGTTGCTCATAAATTGCTTTTTCAGTACCTTTGTAAATTCAAACAGTTGCTGAAAGAAGAGGTTACTAACAGAGGGCTACCTGTATTAGTATTACATTGAAAAAGCACTCTAGGCAGAACTCATCAATTTATTTTGAACAGGGTTCAACATTAGTTGAAGATTATTGCACCACATTGATTTCAATGGATTATTAATCTTATTTATTTTTAATCCCATCTTTATTACTTTATAAATAACTCCATGTTATTTATACATGATGCCCTTTCTCTGTCTTATTTTCTCCACAACAACCCAGTGGAGGTGTGTTGACTGAGACAATGACTGGCCCAAAGTCACCCAGCTGCCTTTCATGCTTAGTTCTTTCCAGAAATCAGTAGCTAAATGGGAGCAATAATTTTGGCAGCAGTATGAAAAACTAGCATTCTGAAGAATCCTAGATGCTGTTACTGCATGTGAATGCAATTACTACATCTAGAAATCATACTCTTCCCTGCGCTAACTCAAACTTGATTGAACAAGATAGTCTTTTTAGTTGCTTTTAGCTTCTCCAAAGACATCCCAGTAATATCCCTGCCATCCATCCACCTATCCATCATTTCTGCTTTCTTCAGCCGTGTCAAGCAGAGTCAGATTTGTTGTCCATCATCCACTTGCATCACATGCTCAAAATATATGAGTTTCTGATTCCTAATGCTTGTTTTAATGGTACAGTCAGTTTTTGTATATTCTCAAACCACCTTAGCTCTTCTTGCTGACTTGCTTTCACTCTTCTGATATTTGTTATCACTGAAATATCTCTACTCATGAGTTGCCTGTTTCTTATAGCCCCTTTTCCTAGTATTCTCCTTGATTTTTCAGCACACTGCCCATCTGAAATCAGTTTTTAATCAACTATCCAACACCTTCATGTCTTGTCAACTGTAAATACACTATGCATGCAGATTGACACAATCTTGTCTGTTGCTGTTTTGTTAATATTTAACATTAGCACAGATTTTCACTTTCATGGTAAAAGCTAATACCTGTAAGAACTGCTATAGCAGAATCATCATTTGCGGCTTCCTCAAGCGCTTTCATAATTTCACTGTACATCTGCCCAAGAGAATTAACAAATGAATATAAATTCCCATTCTAGAATTCATAAAGTTAGAGGAAAAACATTGGTAGAACTACTGAATCCCTAGATTATCACTATCATCCAAAGACTCAAAAGAATACAATCTTTTTAAGAACTACTGTAGACACAGAATGTTTCCAACAAATAAAATTGAGAATAATGAAATATACAGAATATCAAATTGTGCTTTGTGTTTCATAAGTATCTTGTTTTTTATATGACAGAAATGGAAAGGTAAAACCTTATGACCTTTGTAATGAACATATGCAGTCTTTTGACTATAACTTGATGCAAGCTTCTGGTATGTAGATGACCACAGAAGTGGTCTCACAACTTTCCCAAATCTCCCTAAATTTTATTGCCTTGAGACTAGTGGATCACGGCATTCTGTAAGTTATTCCATTTGTGGTACCTTGGTTGAAATTTTTTTTACCCTATGATGCATGGTTTCACCCAGTTAAAGAGTACAGATACAAGAGGTTTAGTAGTATGTAAATATTATTAGCTGCCTAGAACTTACAGGAGCAAAGAAGCCCAATTATTTTGAGCATTTGGAGTTCTAAGAACATTTGACTGGTTGTGCTAAATGGCTGCTGAGAGAATACTTGATAATAATATAGGCAACTGATTATATCGATCAACAATTTCAAATAATTGATCCACCAGAATACTGCTTGCTACTCCAATTAGCTTCTTCGACCTAAAAAACATTGCCTAGCGCTCATACAATTTTTTCTTGTTATTGACAGATAGATACACTTCCAAACAAAGCACTGGACTGGATCTGTTCATTGTTTTTTTGTTTTCTAAAAAAAAAAGCTTATGGACTTATTTGGATCTTCAGACCTTTGTGGTTGGCAGTTTTCAATTTTTAAAATTCAAATAATCATTTAAATATAAAAAAGGGGGGATAAATAGTGGTGCAGTGGTTAGAGTGCAGCACTGCAAGCTACTTCAGCTTACTTCTAGCTGCAGTTCGGCAGTTCAAATCTCACTGGCTCAAGATTGATTCAGCCTTCCATCCTTCCGAGGTGGGTAAAATGAGGACCCAGATTGTTGGGAGCAATATGCTGACTCTGTAAACCGCTTAAGAGAGGGCTGTAAAAGCACTATGAAGCGGTACATAAGTCTAAGTGCTATTGCTATCATTATGAATGTGTGTAGCATTTCTGGTGAAATTTTGTGGATCCCAGGTGAATACAAAGCAAAGTCCATGTGTACCTGATTCACCTGTGTTTGAAAAATGGCAAGGAGTGGGAAAAAAACAACCCCGAAACAGATGAGGAAAAGGGAAGACAGGGAAAGAATCCTAACAGTGTGCTGGGGCAACTTTTCTTCAGTTGTCTGGGGTTGGTCTTTTAAAAAAGTGCTTTCCTTCTCTGCTTTTATTTGCTCCCAAACGACAAAATCTGCAATCTTTACCTTGACACTGATAGCATTTTTCCTCTTTGGCCGGTTTAACATGATCTTTGTAATGTTGTCTTTAGTAGTAACCTCAAGTGTCTCATAGATGGATTGGCTACCAGGGGGAATTTCATTAACTGGAGAAGTTTCTGCAGGAACCAAACTCGATACTAGTTCAATGTAGCTCTGTCTGGCATTGTCCTGTAATGAGAAGTCAGTATTAAAATAGAATATATAGAATATATAAATGATATCAAGATAGCAAATGTAAACCTCTAACTTGGCCTTGCTATCTATTGATTAATCATTACGACTGCTGTTTACACTTATTTATTTTGTAGATGTTTTTATTCTTTTCACGTTCTTTAAGTTGTTTAAACTGTTTTATAATTTTTGAATTGTAAGCCATCAGAGTCACTTGGTTGAGTGGGGCTGCTATAGAAGTTGAATAAATAAATGAATAAATACAAACAAAGCGAAGGATTCAAAATTAGAAATACTGTATTTTATCTTCAACATTTTAAATGACAATAGGGCAAATCTACTTGCTATGTTTTTAATTTTTTTTAAATTAATTTGTATCTTTGGAAAATTCTTTGTTGGTATATGTTGAATGCTATTATTTCTAAGGCTTTTTCAGAATTAGAATACCAATAGTTTAAATTATTTTAAAATATATGCAATTTTCTTATTGAAAATACAATTTGTGCTGCAGATCATAATGAAACAATCAAAACAGGCATTCGATGTAATATAGCAAAATTAAGCATTTTAACATCATATTAATTTCAGTGGCACATTTCAACATTATTTCTTCTCTATAATATTATAAATTCCTAGTAGTTGTGAAGCTACTAAATGGAATTATTTACTCTCAGTATGTTCCAGGGGATTGATCATATATTAATTATTTATTACCCTTTTACTTTGACCTTGAGATGAGAAAGGGCATATTATCCATAGATGTTGCAGTGGAAAGCGGGGGGACTATTCTGATGGCATATGAAGACATAAAGTCTCTCACTGCCTCTTTGCAGCATAATTATACCACAGTCTTAGGACACATCAAAGTACCATGTGCTAGTACTTGAGACAACAAAATATGCTGGCAATGCCTGGCATAAAATTTGCTGCCTTGTCTGTCATTATTTATTTACTTGGCATTTATCCTAACTGTATTACTTCCTAAGTAATTCAAAGCAGTGAAGATATCTAGTATTCCTTCTTCCTCCTATTTTCCTTACAACAATCCTGTGAGGTAAATCGGGTTGAGACAGAGTGACAAAGTCTCTCAGAGTTACCCAGCCAGCTCTCACGCCCAAGGTGGGACTAGAACTCATGGTCTCCTTTCCAGGCCAGCATCTTAATCCTATTTTATCACACTAATACTCAAATGTTGCTATCCTTATATTTTTAATATAGGAAAAGTTAAATAATTGGATTCCTCTTATTTTGTTGTCTCTGTCATCAAATATCATTTATAATAGAAAAAACAATCAACAAATGTTCCTGAAATGGAAAACATTTGCACCTCATGAGGGGACTGCTCTAATGTGCTCTACACTGTTGGAGACTACTTGGAAATTACCAAAAAACTGAACGCTATCTTTTGATGTGCAATAGAGAATCCTTCATCAAGAAGTATTCTAAATTAATTTAGTTTCTCATTTAACAGAATGCATTCACTTTAGATCAGTTATGAATCTCCATTACTTTTCAAAGGTTTTACAATGCAGCCTTGAGTAAAACAAGAAGATCCTTTTTTTTTCCTCTCGTGGTGACATCTTTATTAAAGTCGCCATAGAAATTAACATTTTCCTTTTGTTTCCTGTGATTTTGCATATTTTGGTAAGAATCAAAACGCGTGTTCCATGGGAAATAATGTAAATGGTACTAATTATATTTTATAATATTTTCAAAGATTATTAAACAAAATATTTAAAATGGGATCTCTCCACAATTTTAAATATCAAGTAAAAAAACTTGTACTAGAGAAAGCTATTTTAAAATTTAACACTAATATCCTGAAGCCACATAAATACTGTAACGATTCATCATTTGCATAATTAAGTAACTGGTGTAGCTATATTATCTGCATCTATTTATACTATTTGCAATTATGCAGCTTACATATCTCAAATTATGTAAATTATATTATTATATTAACATGATATAATGGATATTTTCTTTTAAAGGACTCTTCCCACCCAAAATGTTAAACCAATCATACTTTTTGAGAGTATGCTTACCTGTGTCATACTGCCAAGTGAGTTCCAAGCATCCCATTTGGCTTTGTTGACAAAATCCAACATACTTGGTTTTGGAATATTACATGAGCCCACAGTAGCCTGTGTTAAATCAAATCAAGTTTAAACTAATTAGATAATGATCAAACGTAACTAAAACTGCTACTAGACTGCAAAGTATAATTTATTTTTATTCAAATTATGTCTATTCCAAAACTTATATGAAACTTTCTGCTATATTTCAGGAGCAATTATGAAAAGTATAAAAACAGGTGTGTGTCTGTGCCTGTGTGTGTGTGTGTGTGTGTGTGTGTGTGTGTTTTCCGGTGAGACTGGTCTATCAAGGCAATCTGGTCTACCCAGTTATGGGAAGGAGCATCTTGCTTCCGTGTGTGTGTGTGTGTGAGAGAGAGAGAGAGGGGGGGGGGAGAAAGAGAGAGAGAGAGAGCGAGCGAGAGAGAGAGATATTCCAAAGATAT
>JANHFK010003618.1:83189-100911 GCA_036250565.1 Sibynophis collaris | reverse complement strand
TGTAAACCGCCCCGAGTCCCGTAAGGGAAAGGGGCGGTCTATAAATGTAAATAAATTAAATTAAATTAAATTAAATTGGGGACCCCTGGTTTAAAGAACTGGGAAGAAACTGGTGATTATAGTTGCCTTTCTAAGAGCTTTTTAAGATAATAATGATGACTTATACATGGATTACTGCATTCCAATGTTGCAATAGGTGTGTAGGTATACTTGCGTATATCTGGGAATAAAATTTAAACAATTTAAAAATGCTACACTAACAATTATTAAAATTATTTTGATGGGGGGGTGGCCTTAGCAAAGATAGATTATTGGAATTAGAAGGAGGAGTTGACTATTACTTTTCAAGAATGAGAGAATAATTGTACATGAAAGTCAAAGAGGTGAGATCTTTGCGGGAAAAGAGATATTGAAGTATGTAAGATGCATGTGTAAGAAGCTGAATTAATAGTGTTTGAATTGCATATGAGATTGTGGCAGGAATTGTGTTCGATATATTTTAATTTCAGAGAAAAAAAATAATGTGGAAATTTTATTTGATATTATTGTAGTTTGATGTTTTTTTTTTGGGACAGGTTCTAGTCAACATTGTGCAGGACAGAGGTTGAACCCCAGACTCCTATATTGTAAGGGAGCCTCATGGCTCAGATCTCCCATCCCTTCTTTCAATATGTATATGAAAGATTAGGTGATATAACTACATGGCACTGGATAGTATCATCAGTATATTAAAAATACCCAGTTATACATAACTACTCCAGGTGAGACAGGTATTGCTGTTGCAATATTGATCCAATGCCCTAAATTTCCTGAAAGCTGTAAAGAGCTATTCTCTTCCCCCAACTTCTGGTAAAGGGTGAAGTTGTAGTTGGAAGACAGTGCTGTTGGCTGCATCAAAGCAGTTTGGTTGTAATGCCTGGTTTCTTTGTTTTTATTTTATGTATTATTTTGGTTTTATATAATTGTTGTGAACTGCCCAGAGTTTGGTTCTAAAATGAGTGGACATGCAAATCTTTTAAATAAATAAATTTTGCATTGTGAGTCTCTTCAACACATGGAATCCTTGAAGAGGTCATAACAGACAATAGATCACACTTTAATAGAATTCAGAGTGTTTGCCAAATTTTGGGATTTTGCACATTCTATTTCCAGTCTCTATTATGCTCAGTCAAATAGGATAGTAGAAAGGACTATACAGATTGTGAAGAGAAAAACCAAACCTGGAAGGTTTTGAATTTTATTCAGTCGGCTTAAAAAAAAACCCATCAAACTCTTAGATCTGTGCAGAGGTTGAAGGTACAGTTCATTAAAGAAGGTGAAGGGACTTGAGGAAACATTGAAGGCCTTATGCTATCTCAGCTCAAATGCAGAAGGAAAAAGAAACAACTGAAGATACCATTTCAGAAAAGGACAACAGTAGAGTTTCATATATATAAATATATAAAAAAATGGGAGCTGCTAGGAATAAGTAATCTCTATTATTTGTGATTAGAATATAATGAGTGAACAAAAGGAGCTAGCTGTGGGTATATCAATGGCTCTCTTTTCTTGTAACCTGTAAACTACCAGTCAACCTTATCCATGTATTAGATCTGTCTGTCTTAATAGTTTGTGTGCAATCTACTTCAAAATGGGAAGTGAGCATGTAAATGCAAACTACTTTGAAATGGGATATGACCTAAAACTGATTTAAATTGTTCAAATGTTTGGGATACTACAATTTTAGAGTAGGCTTACCTATCAAACATGCTTCCATTTTTCCAGGGCCACCAGCCACTCTTTTTCAGCCGCCGCGTCGGCCTGGCCTGGGAACAGTTGGAAAACCAATTCGTCTCTTAGCCAACCATTTCCAAGTACCGATCCCTAAAATTGATGTTTATCATTATGATGTGGATATCAAGCCAGAAAAACGTCCCCGGAGAGTGAACAGGTATAGTTTCAAGCCTAATTTTAATGGTTCTCTAACTGTTGACAATTGACAGTTTTAAATAAAATAATACAGTGGGCATAAACGGAACAGTCCTCAGCAATGAAAATCTCATAAAGTAGAGACCATTTGTATTTGAACTAATTCATATTTTGAAAATCAAATCAAGAACATTATGCTCTTGTATCATTAAGTTGTTCTCATTTCAATTTATACCACTTTCCAGGGAGGTAGTAGATACTATGGTGAGACACTTCAAGATGCAAATATTTGGGGATCGACAGCCTGGCTATGACGGCAAAAGAAATATGTATACGGCGCATCCTCTGCCTATTGGAAGGGACAGGGTAAGTCATTTCAGGAATAGCCTTCAGAGTTTAACTTAGTGATTCAGTGCCATCTTTCCTAAGAATGTCCAACTAAGCCTCCTCATTTGCCCTATTCAAATAATGAACTTATCAAAATAGAAGTTTTAGATTTGAAAGTGGCATTGCTAAGGTGCAACTCCCAGCTTTTTCAGAAAGCTATGTCCAATGGTAAGAGAAAAACTGAGAATTGTATATTTGTGCCACCTGAAGGGTCAGTGGTACCCTGACTTTGTTTTAAAGCAATGCCATATAAAGAATAGCAATGTTGGGGAATGGTCAGTTAGGCAGGGAGGAGGGCTTAAGCAGGGAATCCGCCTTGAATCATTGGGCAGCTGCAAGAGATCCATGACTGACACCCTCCCTTCCCCCAGGCTCCATAGAACGGTATCTATTTGTTTCCAAGGGAGAGCAAGCAATCTGGGGAGATGCCTGTGTTATATAGGCAGAATATAATAGCTAGCTTGAAATATGCACGTCTGATTGTGACAAGCAATGATAAAACTGCATCCTTGGCGTTGCTTTGAACCTATTAAATAGCCTTCAATATTTTGTTGTTTTTTTTCATGCCCAAATTGCAGTGTCCTGCATTAGATGAAGCATATGGACATGTTTTACAGTGCATGAGAACTATCCTTGCACTATAGCTTATTTTTATTCTAGGGAAGAATGATCTGGGACTTGGATGGGTATCTGCTGTACCCAAATAATAATGTGATTAAACTGAATTCAGTCAAGGATCAGTGGAAAACAAGTTGAGCTCATGAAGAGTTTCAGTTTCAATAGATGTTCTGTACAGTTAAGAAAGATCTGCACAGTTAATCCCCACTGTTGTGTCTTCAGGTGGATATGGAGGTCACACTCCCCGGTGAAGGAAAGGACCAGACCTTTAAAGTGTCAGTTCAGTGGGTGTCTGTAGTCAGTCTTCAGCTGCTCCTGGAAGCTTTGGCAGGGCATCTGAACGAAGTCCCAGAAGACTCTGTGCAGGCACTAGATGTCATCACACGGCATCTTCCCTCTATGAGGTGAGTATTTTTACTTATTCTCTCTTAGGCTGTAGTTTTCTCAGCAGATGCTGGTTGAATCTTTTATGCATGTTGTGGCCCATTATAATGCTTGCGGATATTCCTCCTTTCAGAACTGAAGTGTAATCGCAAGGAAAATGCTATATTTCTAAGGGAGATATTGGTTTTCTGCTCTCACTAAATGTTTTTGCTTTTCTCATCTATCTTTGACTTGGTGGAATAGGAAAGGTATGGAACAGCAGTCACTTTTTAAAACAACATTTGAATAAAGAGTCAAATTAACTTTCTAAATACAGTTTAAAAATTGTAACTATGTCTTTTTTCAATTACAGTTTAGAATATTCTAACTCTTGCAGCAAAACAATTTCTATTTTACAAACTACTTTTTTTGTTTTGTTCCTTCAAAGTCAATGTTGACTCCCAGTGACTGTGTGGATTAGTCCCTTCAGTTTTCTTGGCAAGATTTCGGAAATGCTTTGCCATTGCTTTCTTCCTAGCATTGAGAATGATTGGCTACTGAGACTTGCCTTCCATGGCAATTAATACATGTTCCAAAATTCGTTGAAGGATTTCCTTAGTCTCCTTGGTCTTCCTTAGTGACTTTTTTGCTTAGATCCATTATTTTACTCACACCAGAAATCCTTCTCTGTCTCTGAAGTTTTAAACTGAAAGGTGGTATGCTATGTTAAAATTTTCTGAGTGACAGCGCTAATACCCACTCAATACACATGTGCTTTAACTTACCCTGATGATGATGATCTTGCCAAAAGTGCTGTGACGGAATATCCTGATCCAGAACAAATTGTTCTAACAATCATCCACTTGTCTGATCTTTAATACTTGTAATATTTTGTACACAATACCTCAAATATTCCTGATTTGTAACTTCTTGACAAATCTGAATAGATTCTCCCATTCCATCAGGTACACTCCAGTGGGGCGTTCGTTCTTCTCTCCCCCTGAAGGATACTATCACCCGCTGGGAGGAGGCCGGGAGGTCTGGTTTGGATTCCATCAGTCTGTCAGGCCTGCCATGTGGAACATGATGCTCAATATAGATGGTATGGAAGAAACCTGTTTGCTTAAATTATCCTAAATCTCTCCTGAGACCCTATTCTCAGTATCCCACCTCCTCTTCTTTTTTTTTTTTAGTATCCGCAACTGCTTTCTATCGTGCTCAGCCTATTATTGAATTCATGTGCGAAGTCCTGGATATTCAGAACATCAATGAACAAACAAAACCCCTTACGGATTCCCAGCGTGTTAAATTTACCAAAGAAATCAGAGGTACTACTTTAAAATAATAAGTTATCATGTATGTTAACTTGTGGTAAACCAAAAACTTGACTTCTGAAAATTTTGCAATATATTTCTACCCTTAGAGAATTATAAATTGGGCTGGTTTTGATGGTGTTTAAAGAGAACATTTTTAGCAACTGTTAAGAGTTTCTTCATCTCCCAATATCACACATTTAAAAATAAAAAAGACGGGCTTGTGGTTATACAGATGGATGTTTTGTCATTGTGTGACTCTCTCTCTGGCACCCCCATTTGTCTTTTAGAAAACCAATACTTTGGGGGGGTGTTGCTGCAGAAAATATGAGGGATGGCAATTATGGCTCAAAGCCAGTTCTGTACCTTTTAATTTGTTGGTCTCTAATTTATTTTTATCAGAAATATTCAACAAAGAAGTAAAAATTCAGAATATTTTTTCTCCTTTATTAATGATCACAACCCACCTCTGCTCTGTATTTAATGGGCAAGTTGTTCTAACCTTACTACATTGTCAAAATCTGAATTAACTATCCCCCCCCCGCCCCCAAATAATTCTGACTACAGTATTATGACACGTTTCTGTAGTATTGTCAGTGGACAATTTGTTTTTCATTTTATGTTATAAGATTCTTTTTTATCCATGAGCTTTAGGATGAATAGATTTTAGAAGAAACTATTTAACTTGGGTTGATTTTTATTGTATCCACTCTGAGAACTTTAATTGAACAATCCAGATACAGTGGATTTGCATCTATATAGAAAATAAACATAATCATGGAGAGCTCAGTATTTTGTTTTGATCTTTGATCCTTCTCAATATATCATACTGGTTTTGGTATGTGTGTCTTTATGTTTCACTGGATTTGTAGGTTTAAAAGTGGAGGTTACTCACTGTGGTCAAATGAAAAGAAAATACAGAGTTTGCAATGTTACTAGACGACCTGCTAGCCATCAAACGTATGTATGGTTTGTTTGTTTTTTGAAAAAAAGAACAATCTTGAAAAGCCTTTGTTCTGTTTCTTCTATGGAAAAGCATTTTATAAACTGAAGGTTACACATAACTAAATATTTCATAAACTATGTATTTCAGAATTCTATAAAAATAACAAACTCTTCCATTCGGAAGACCCCAAAAAGTGACTTGTGCTTTGGCAATATGTCAGTGAAGATTCTCAGTCATCCAGATAAGAGTCGTCTGGAAGTTGGGTCCTGACAACTGGACTTTTTTTTCTTTTTTGGCTTGAAACATTTCACTGATTATCCAAGTAGACAGACTTGAAAAAGGTACTTGGATAAGCATTTCAGGTCAAAAAGAAAAGTCCAGTTGCCAGGACTCAATTTCCAGGTGCTTTTTGGTTGTGTCACTTTGTGATGGAAATTCAGTCCCAATTACCATAGTTAAGTGATGACTTCCTGTATTTACATAATTAATGTACAACGATGGAGAAAACTCGATATCTGGCAGCCATGCATGTTTCTTCAAATAAGAGAAGCTACAGATAAGCCTCTTGATATCACCCGACAGGCATGTAGCGTTGATATGGGACTAAGTAGTCCTTCATCTTACATGCATATTTATACTATACTGTATTTTAATTTTAAATTTAGTTAGTTTGACCAACATTATGCTCTTTTTTTATCATGCTGTCCCTATGTATTGAAATTTTAAACCTGCTTTTTAAAGTTAGGATGCTAAGATCTCTTCACTGGAGCTTGATATCATATATTTGGAGTCCTACCCTCCCAGTCATACCACAATCCATATCTGACTATTTTCAATTTTTATTAGTTTCAGCAATATGACTGTTGGGAGAATAATTTTGTTGCTGCTTTTGTTAAATGGTTGAGAATCCAAAATAGTTGTTTATGTTCTGATACCATAGGCAAACCTCTTTCTTGTAAAATGAATATATATTTAATTTATATTTCTGCTTACAGGTTCCCTCTGCAGTTGGAAAATGGGCAAGCTATGGAGTGTACAGTAGCTCAGTATTTTAAGCAGAAATACAGTCTGCAACTGAAATACCCACATCTTCCATGCCTCCAAGTAGGGCAAGAGCAGAAACATACATATTTACCCCTTGAGGTAAACACCTAGGCAGTTCTGTTGCTCAGTTTTGTTCCACTGCATCAGGCTTGTTCACCCTGTATCTTTTTCATTCTAGGTGTGTAATATAGTTGCAGGACAGCGTTGTATTAAGAAGCTAACAGACAATCAGACATCAACTATGATCAAAGCAACAGCACGATCTGCACCTGACAGGCAGGAGGAAATTAGCAGACTAGTGAGTAACTGCTTGAATATATTAAATTGCCATTAAGGTGGAGTAAAATGGTGGCTGGAAGACGCTTATCAATGTAGGATCTTTTCCTGCATGAACTTTGCAAATCTTTTTCCTGGGACCCAATGCCTTTTCTCGCCACTGGGTTGATGAGATTATGGTACACCCAGAATGTGGTGTATCCAAAACATAGAAGATAGACTCCATTCCCCCTTCCTCCTTTTGCAACAGTCCACATAATTCACAGATGACTACAACGAAAGAGAGCAGCAACTGAGGAACAAAGGCACACAGTGGACTGCCGGTTGAGCTACCCTTAACTCAAATGAAATATTCCCAAGAGCTGTTGTGTTTATATTTAAGAAATGTTCTCTGAATCTCCAGGTCAAGAGTAACAGTATGGTTGGTGGACCTGATCCATATCTGAAGGAGTTTGGTATTGTTGTCCATAATGAAATGACAGAACTGACAGGCAGAGTATTACCTGCACCAATGCTGCAGTATGGAGGTAGGGTAAGTACCTCATAATTTTCACCCAATCTAGATTACACAACAGACCTCATATAGGGGCTAATGCATACTTTTAATCCGGTAGACTCTTTACTGGCAACTGATTTAAGATTTGAGGCTGAAGATGTAGTTGATCATGGAAATGCAATGGGAAGGGGTTTGCCTGTGCATTTGTTTATACTCTTGTCAAAGAACAGCGGTTTGTGTTTGATTTTCTTTAGAACAAGACTGTTGCTACACCAAATCAGGGTGTCTGGGATATGAGAGGAAAACAGTTCTATGCTGGGATTGAAATTAAAGTGTGGGCTGTTGCCTGCTTTGCACCTCAGAAGCAATGTCGGGAAGATTTGTTGAAGTAAGTAGTTTCCTTTTTTAGAAGAAGATTTAAACTGATGTTTGGAAAGCTTTGAATGGTTTATCTTTAATAGAGGTTAAATGTTGTTATCAACAAGATGATGGTACACAAAGCAATTACTTTTCCTCACTTTCTGCTTTTCCCACTCTAATACCTTCAAGATCTGGTATCTTTCATATTTATTTTTTATTATTATATCCTGCCTTTATTATTTTTACAAATGACTCAGGACAATGAATATATCCAACACACCTTCCTCCTATTTTCCCCACAACAACAACAACCTTTTGAGGTGAGTTGGGACTTCAAGAAGATCCAATATCTTCTTTATTATAAGCATAATTTTCAGCCAATACAATTGAAACCTAATGCCATGGAAAGTAATTATGACATTTTAATTTGGGATTATCAATAGAACTTGCTTACCATAATTTCAGAAATTTCAGAATGACAATCTAAAAAGTAAAACTTTCAAGTTGCTACAGATATCTGTGTTGCTTTACCCGGGATTAACATTTGCAGCTCAGAATAATTGGTTGTGCTCATTTTCTGATGTCCAGAGTTACATTGACAGTATTCAAGGAAGTTTAGTCTAACCCTTTGTTTTTCAAACCTAGCAACTTTAAAACGTGGTCTTTAGTTCCCAAAATTCCACCATTGTGTTGGCTGAGAAATTCTGGGAGTTGAAGTCCACTAATCTTAAATTTGCCAAGATTCAAAAAATACTGATCTAACTTAATGTTGAGAGATCTGTTTTCTAAGAATCAATTCAATTCTTTTATCAAAAACATTTCAGGTGGAATAAAAGGGAATAACCTGCACAAAGATAGGCTGGTGCTAATGCTATCTCTGATTTATTCTGTGTGTCTAGGAGTTTTACTGATCAGCTGCGCAAGATCTCTAAAGATGCGGGGATGCCAATCCAGGGCCAACCATGCTTCTGTAAATACGCACAAGGAGCAGACAGTGTGGAGCCCATGTTCAAACATTTGAAATTGACTTATGTGGGGCTGCAGCTAATTGTAGTGATTCTTCCAGGAAAGACACCTGTCTACGGTAAGGAAGAGACCATTTGACCAAATGCATAATATAATTATCATATTGAAAGAATGTGCAATTACAATTTGGGTTTTTTTTTTGTAATAATCCTGTGCAAACACTTCAAAATAAAAAAAAACAATAAATCTTAGATTATCTAAGTCATCAGTTTGAATTACTGGAATGGGATCGGAGTAGGGGCTGGATAGAGCATTTAAATAAACTTCCGGGTTCTTAAAAAACAACTTTTTCTTTGCAGCTGAAGTTAAACGAGTCGGGGATACTCTCCTGGGCATGGCGACTCAGTGTGTTCAGGTGAAAAACGTGGTGAAAACATCTCCTCAAACTCTGTCTAATCTTTGTCTGAAGATCAATGCAAAACTTGGTGGAATAAACAATGTCCTGGTACCACATCAAAGGTCAGCTTAACCCTTGGTTATTCTTCATAGAAAGCATATGGCCGAGTTTTATTGAGAAGCAGAATGATGAAAACACTCAAAATGGAAATCCTTGCATTGAGTGTTTTGTCATTTACCTAATTTAAATTGTCCTAAAGTTTTCCTTAGTTACAGAAATGAGAACTTATGATGCATTTAGACCCTGTCTCTAAATAGTCTTTTATTGTTTCATTCACTTCTACTGTGATATCTTTGTACTAGATAATTGTCCACATAAAAGCCTGTATAATAATCTCCACATTAGAAAGTGAGGCTATCTGGGAGTCCAGTGTAGGATTTCCATTTGTCCCTCTAGCCCTTGAGATTTTATCTTTCTTTTTTTAATAGTTGTTTTATACTAATAAATTCTTTAGATTTCTTGTTGACTGGGCTGACCTGAATTTTTTTATTCAAGGAAAGGACAAAAGTTCATTGAATTCTCCTTTTTACCCCAAATCAAAGCAGGAATTAATTGAGGATTAAGGCTAATTGTTTACTGCAACAACAAATCCACATAATGACATCAGGGTATATTTATTGTTTATCCTCTAGCTGAGGTGGGATATGTTAGCTATAAGAGGTAGACTATTGAGTTGTGTAATGCAGAAATAAGCACTAAACATCTCAGCAACTGAAGAATAGTTTGGGAAAAAAATAAAATTGATAATTAGAACTGTATAGAACATTTTTAAAAAGGAGTTAAAATGCCTTTTTCCCCCCCAATTCCCCAGGCCCTCAGTATTCCAGCAACCTGTTATTTTTCTGGGAGCAGATGTCACTCACCCACCTGCTGGAGATGGGAAGAAACCTTCCATTGCTGCTGTAGTAGGAAGCATGGATGGCCACCCTAGCCGCTACTGCGCTACTGTGCGAGTGCAAACATCCCGTCAAGAGACATCACAAGAACTGCTGTACAGTCAGGAAGTGATTCAGGACCTGACCAATATGGTGCGAGAACTGTTGATCCAGTTTTACAAATCCACTCGCTTCAAGCCCACACGGATCATTTACTACAGGGGTGGAGTATCTGAAGGGCAAATGAAACAGGTATTGGTCTAGTAATTCATCCTCTGAATGAGGTTCCCTCAGAAAGTCCTTTCCTTTGCCAGATAGCCTGAAAAGAGATGTATGCCAAGAATGCACTCAACACAAACATTTAATCATCCAGTGTGAAACTATTCTTGAGATTCTGAGATACCTGCATGCATTGCTTATTAGCTCCATTGCTGCACAGAAATCTGGTGTGTTATGATATCTAAAACCATTTAATTTTAGATGATCTGATAAACCGTGCCAATGAATGACTGCATTTTGGGTGCTCATATTTATGGCCCTTTGCAGAACTCCAGTGGAAGCGTAACAGTGATATATAGTGTTTTTGCTGAAAGTCAGCATTTCCTTCCAGTTTCTGGCAAAAAAAATGAACAATGGGTTTGCTTAGGGACTGTGGTGCTTTCTTAATAATCATGGTGTTCACTTAATAACTTCCACAAAAAAGGCAAAATCAGGCACAGTCACCTGGTAACTGGTGTAATGACCATCACAATTTATTGCCATAATTGTGGGCTCAGTTACGATAAGTCAAGGACTACCTGTATGCTGGAAAAGTAGATAGGTTGTCCCTTCATCCAAACCGGGTGTATGTTATATGTCAGTGATGCATCCTGATCCTAAATTAAATTAGTATCTAATTTAAAATAATCTAACAAGCAGTTTTCTAAATGTACTCATCTATTTCCTTCCTGGCAAGTTTGCAAAATCATATTTTACCTTGAAAGTTTTCATGAACTTACCTGATGTATTCAGCAACCAGAAATTGGCTTGGATTCATACCTGTTCTTACTTAATAGTACAACAGCTTCAGTGGGACTTCATGAGTTGCCTTGCGCAGCCCAGATCAGCAGTTGATTTCAACTTTTAACACTTCTAGGTAGCTTGGCCTGAGCTTATTGCAATCCGGAAGGCCTGTATCAGTTTAGAAGAAGACTACAGGCCAGGGATCACCTACATTGTCGTGCAGAAAAGGCATCACACAAGACTCTTTTGTGCGGACAAAACTGAACGGGTAGGTAACTGCAGAGGTGAAGCCATCCTATTAAATTCTGCAGCTTTCGGGAGATGCCAGATGGCTTTTCTTGGAAAATTGCCTGGGTGGGGTAAGGATGGTGCAGATGAATTTTTATAAGTCTAGATACTGATGGGGGGGATTTTGGTGACGGTGAATAAGTTTACACATTTTGAATCAATAAAAAGTATAATAATTCAAAGTTGATTCTAAGTGGTCAGATGTAATAAGTCTACAAGAAGCTAAAGCCTAGCTGAAAATGTTGAGGCATATTTGTAGGCATCCCTCAGCACTCTTAATGATTCCTAAAAGAATGAAATGCACGAGATCCAGGTAAGTCAGGTCCATTTCATTTCCTCCTGCTTATTATTGGAGAACTTTCAATTCAACGTATTTCAAGTTTGACACTCCATTTCAAGTTGCAACAGCTGTTCCAACCTTAATGAACTTCAGCTAATATTTCAAATTTAAATTCAGAAATGTTTTGTGCATTGCTGTTTGTCAAGTCATACGTGCTTGTCCTTGCTGCCCATTTCTTTCCCTACATTCACAATGGCTACCAGAGGGCGATTGCGTTTGGATAATGTGAAAATATTCCCAGGTGGACGTTGCTTTATGTGTATCTGAATCTGGCTGATTTCAGGCAAAGCTGAAGAGTTTCATCTTTATAGGAAACTGTCCAGTTGCTCGTTGAATCATGATCCTTAATCATTAGTAGTAGGGTAGTGGTAAGGTTCAAGTGTGCTGCACAGATTGATTGATTGATTTACTGTCAAATAAAATACAATGATGAATTCTGCTTGTTTTGTTGACATGGATGCCGCACCACTAAGCATTATGGCTGTGTTGTCTCCCAATAGGTGGGGAAAAGTGGAAATGTTCCAGCAGGCACTACCGTGGATAGCACTATCACCCACCCTTCTGAATTCGACTTTTACCTCTGTAGCCATGCAGGAATCCAGGTAATCATAATATAGTCAGCGGTCACTCTGTAGCATTTTGTGGTTCGTGCATGGATGAAACCGGCCTTGTATAAATGAAAGGTCAACCTTGATATTGAAATGTGGCATACGCAGCCGTAGTTTGGCCCTGAAAAGTCAGTGAAGCGTTTTCTTCTGCATTAATGAACAGCCTTCGCCCCTAGGTTGAAGAAGCTGCTTCTTTCTTCCTCTTGCATAGAAACTCTGTAAGACAAAAAAGAGGACTTTCCTGGAGAAGAAAAGAAGAAGAGTCAGCTTCTTTGTTCTGAGGTTACTGCCTGCCTCTTGCGCGGTATGCCTGTCTTTAGCGAATTTCAATGGTGGGTTGACTAGATTGATCTTATTTCAGGGAACCAGCCGTCCTTCTCACTATCAAGTCTTGTGGGATGACAACTGCTTCACCGCAGATGAATTGCAGCTACTGACATACCAGCTGTGTCACACTTACGTTCGATGCACACGGTCTGTCTCAATCCCTGCGCCTGCCTATTATGCCAGGCTGGTGGCATTTAGAGCAAGATACCATCTTGTAGACAAAGACCATGACAGGTGAGCAAACCTGGGACAAGAACCTTCAAGGGTTTAGTGTAGTCAGAGTCTAGGATTGCATTCCGGGTTAGTGGTAAATTATATACAGATCTGCCCTTCCATTCTGGATTTGATCTGAATGCGAAGCTCCTTCCCTTTAACAATTTAAATTTCACAGGGAAGTTAAACATTTTTGGTGGCATTAGTTGCTGGTTGCTGCACAGGCAATATTTTATTGAACAAGTTGCAACAGCCTGCCTTCTAATTATAGATTCCATCTAATTGGTTAGAAAAATTAGATAATGTATTTATCAATATAATCTACTCCCCAAAAAATCTGCAGAGACTCTGAAATTGTATTAGCGGAACCTGTTAGTTTTGCTAATCCATTATGCTAAGCTAATTCAAATTTCTACTCTTCCCAATGTTTTGGATATTTCAGAAGAAACTACAGTTTAGAGAGTAGATGCTTGAATCACATGTAAGATAGGCCTAGGGTTCATTTTTAACCTTTTTTGAACAAGTAGTCCTTGACTTAGAACCATAATGGACCCTGCCTATTACAATTGTAAGTCGTGACAATTGTAAAATGGTTCAGTCATGTGACCTATTTACAACCATTTTTGTAGCAGTCACTAAAGGCTTGCTTTTGCTAAAAATATATGGAGGTAAATGCTTCTTTTCGGCAAAGAAAAGCTAGTAAAACATGACCATGGGATGCTACAGCCATCCATATATTTGGCCTAGTTGCCAAGCACCCAAAATTCAGTCATGTGACTGGGGGTGACCCTCAGAACTTTGAATCTGGGTCATAAGTAGCCCCAAGATAGTTCTGTTCTAACTTTAAACAGTCATAAATCAGGGATTACCAGTATATTATTGCAACATGAATAGAAACTGCCTCTGCCCAATACTTAGAAGTGGCTTTTCACATTGAAACAGTGGCAACCTTCAAAGGGTGGGGATGTAGTTGAGGAGCGTAGCCTGAGTGGGATCATGTGTTAAATCCTTCTAACTTCTTTTTCAGTGCTGAAGGCAGCCACGTGTCAGGACAGAGCAATGGCCGTGACCCTCAAGCACTAGCCAAGGCAGTACAGATCCACCACGACACCCAGCACACCATGTATTTTGCCTGATAAGACTCTGCAGCCACATGGCAGGAGCGGCCTAGTTGGTCAGGCCACCAACCATTAATTGTCAGGGCTCGTTTTTTAAAATTCAGGCTGCCCTCCACCAGCAGCTTGGGACAGTTGCACTGAATTGATACCTGCCACCAACATCTCGTGCAGGCACAATTGAGCCATTTTTATTTTTATTTCTTTCTGTAAACAGAAATTTCATAAACAGTCTTTGCATTGGACTGAATTTTTACCTCAAAACGCAAAAGGCTGATCCTCTTTAAAAAGTTTTTTTAAAGGACTTGGCACGAAAGGTTTTTATTGAAATATTTTGCTAATCAATTAATCAATTTACGTTACCTCTTCATCCCATGTTAAGCTTGTCAAGAAAATGAATTCCTGCTGGGCTTTGACATACTGCTTAGTGAGTCTCCAGGTATGGCAAAACAGGATTCTGCTGTTTTTTCTGTCTGGAGCCATATAGACTTGATCAATGAATTTTTGGTGTAAAACACCTTTCAACAAACATGAATTTTCAGAGGTATGGCTGTTCCTTTGGTTTTGTTTTTTAATTTTTCGCTTTGTCAAATTTTGCTAGTTCCCTTTTTGTAAATCTCTCTGCAGTCCTGGGCTGCAAAGCCATTGCACTATAACTGCGAATTCAGCTTGGTGGTACTTCTTCTGTGAATGCGTAATGTTAGCAGAGAAAAATCCCCTTTGGCAGTTCTAATACAATTACAATTATTATTATTATTATTATTATTATTATTATTATTATGGTTACAACTGCCATCTTTTGATTCAAAATGCTGAACTGCTTCCCCTTCTAAAAATAGGTAACCAGGTTCTGAACAATTAGTTTTAGTATTTTTCAAACATCACAAAAAGTGCCCATTTTATGCTGCTATGTTTGACAAATTGAAGTCATTTTTAATACTCTTTTTCATAGAAGGTTTTAACTTTGGCAATAATTTTTTTTAAATAACCTGGCAGTAGCTTTTCTAGTCAGAATCCATTCTTGGGTAGATTGACTTATCTTTGCTGAAGAGAAAAATGATTACTAAAAATGGATCAGAAGAGGCTCCCTTCATGCTTTTTACAAATGATTATTTTTAACTGTTTTATAGTCACCATTGGTCTGTCTACCCCTTTTTATAAGCTTGGAAAGTGGGTGTTGTGTATCGGAAAAAAAGGCTTTGCCAATTTGTACAGTTGTGTATAGTGTGACAGTAGCAATCAAAGACTTTTACCAGCAATTTAAATCTTGTTTCCTTTGATGATTTAGGTTTCTTGCATGTACAGCGACACTCAGTAGCATGTGTGAAGTGTGAATTGTAATGTTGATCTTGAACCTTTTCTATTAGGATTCTTACTTTGCTCGGTTCTCTTCCACTGAAACATGTTAATACCAAAAGTAGGATGGGAGGGGGTTGTGCAGACAATAATAGTGTTGTGTTGAGACTAGCTTGTGAGTGTTAGCACACAATGCTTTAAATTCCTAGTTTTTGTCTGAGTTGATAATGGCCACCACTGCGGAAGACTGGGATTTGGCCAATAATTGCACTCTGGATTTCTAATCGTAGGGTGGTATCACAGAGTCTTGTAACTCTGGTGAGCTTTCAAATCCGGACTTTCAAGTTGACAATACGATACGCCATTTAGATGGTCCTTCAGTCGGTTGAAATAGAGCTTCTAATAACTTGGAAAATGTACATTTCCAAGAACATTATTCAGTTGTGTCAGAGTACACTGAAGTTAGTCTTCAAAAAACAAAAACAAAAAACAAAAAAAAGTTTTATATGCTTCTTCCAGAGCCGTGGGCGTGTGTGTGTGTGTGTGTGTGTGTGTGTGTGTGTGTCTGTGGGAAAGGGAATATGCAGTGTTTGTCCCCATTCAGAAAAAGAAGTGAAGCAACTTAGTTCTGACGTCCAGAACTGAGATATTAGATTGCTTAAGTATAGGTAAGGGTTTTTTGGTTTTTTTTTTTTACTTTTCCTTGAGAATACCTCACTTGGATAATCAATATCAGGATACACAGGGAGGGAGAGTGGCCACTGCTTTAGTTTGTCTGCTGCTTTTCTTTTCTTTTTACGTTCAGGGAGGAAATGCAAGAATCTTAACTCCTGCTGACACAAACAAACGGAGAACTGAGGCACCTTGAAAAGAGTTTAAGCACCTGTTTTAGTGTGTAGCATTTTTTTTTTAATTGCACTAGGTAAGGACATGGTTTGAGAGAAAAAGAGAAGTAAGAAAAATGGATATCTGGGTACATCCGTAGCTGCCCTAGCACCTAGTACAGGTGAAGAAAAGGGATATATGTACCCACCTGTCCACAGGTGAGATCTTCTTCCAAATCCCAGCCAGGCAGAATGAAAAGCAGACTTTCCAAAAGGTTTGTAAACCTTCAGCAACCAAATCTGCTTTTGCTCCCACATCCAGATCAAGATTGGGAAGTAGGGCTGGAGGAGGACTTAAACCTCTCATCCTATCATTTGCCAGCAGAAGCAGATTTTGGGAACCAGGTGGGATTCCCCATCTCCACCCAAATAGTAGCAAAAAAGAGCAGTTGGATGAAAACATGCATTTTAAAAGGGCTCAGTTAATTTTAGTTGTAGTTGGGCCCAAACTGTGAAGACAGGAAGCTTAACGAATCTGGAAAGACTTTTTTTTTCTGATTGGCTTATTAGGAAATGAGACTGTATAAAGTGTATAAGCTATATGAAATGGTTCTTTTAAAAAAATTCTTATCATAGGAAAAAAAGAGAAGATTTTGATCATATTTTTCATGCGTATTACAGGCCACAACCCACATTGGTCTTTTGAAATCATCTGTATTTCAGAGAGATATCTAAGCAGGATTCCTTTCTAAGTGAATTATTATCACAATGAATTTTATCAGCCCAAAAATGTTGATGAGAAAACTTTCTTGCCAACTTTTGCACTTTCTTGGAATTTTTCATGATTTCCACCCCTTCTTCCTTCTTGTCTCTGTTGAAAATTTTCCTGTGCAAAAAAATGTTCAGTCATCTCTTAGTTGCTGAACGGTCCAGTGATGTCATTTGGGTATGTTTCAGAGCTGAAAAATTCTGTCAAAGCAGACAGCGATGAAGATCTTCAAACTAATAAAGGGAAGGTCTTGTTGATCTTTGGGAGACCTTTTTGACTCATTGGGACTGCCCCTTCCCCTTGGGGATGAACTGAATGGTTATGCATGTGTCAATCAATGGGAAGATGTGCATTTTCTAGCGATAGTTCTTAAGGTTTTAGGGTTTAGTTTGGTTGGGGTTTTTAATGATGTTTTCTTTCCTTTTAACCAGTCTTCTCCAACTGTGTTGTCTTTGGTCGTTTTGGGCTACAACTTCCAGAATTTCAACTTGGTTGGAGACTCCTGGTTTATATTAAGCCTGCTGGCTCCTTTTTTTTTTTTTGTTGCTGTTATTTCATGGGAGATTTTCAAATGTAGCAAATTTGAACTGTGGGCTGGAGGGGGATGGGCTAATAATCTGGGCAGTAGTTCTTGGTGTTTATAGGAAAATCAAATGTGGTTCCTTCTGTGAGTCTTCTGCCTTTTTTTTTTTTTTTTTTGAGCACTTTTATTCCAAAGATGCTCTGAAAAGCTTTTGCTCTGTAACAGAGAGTCTTGCTTACTTCTGTGACTTCTGGGCATTTTAAGAAGGGCATCCAAAGGAGACTTCAAAATCAGATGCAGAAGATGTTCCATGTTCCTTTGATCCAGAGAAGTCGTTTTCTCCTACAGCCCCTAATATCAAGAATCTTTTGAGTGATGGGGGGTGGGGGGGGGGGAAAGGGCACGGCT
>JANHFK010003616.1:143547-156735 GCA_036250565.1 Sibynophis collaris | reverse complement strand
ATTTGTTACACATTTTTAAATGATCAGTTGACTGTGTTTCATATTTAATGAATAAAAGATAAATAATAATAATAATATTTGGAAATGGTTCAAGCTGCATTCAATTATCCTGAACTTATATCTATAATATTTGTTCCAAGGCTTCCAATTGCATAAAGCAAATAACTACAGAACAATTAGCTGAATTAAAGATTACATGCTGAACAGAGTTCCAGAAGTGACAAGATTTTAATAACACAGACGAGGTCCATATCTCTTCTCCAAGTAAACTGTTCTTTGCTGATAGGGATATAAACTAGTTACTTCCAATAATCAATGTTTATATAAACAGCTTTTCTACAAATAGGTTTTTTGTGGAAAAGGTTTGATACCTTTCAAATATTTGAAATCATGTTATATTTTCAATTTTTTCTGAAATCAACTATAGGAGGTAGTATCACCAATGTGCCTCATCCCTAAAAAAGCTAAATCAGATTAAACCTCTTTAGTTCTTGGAGAGGAGACCACTAGGAAATTCAAGATCTTTATAAGCTTAAAATCA
The DNA here is from genome assembly GCA_036250565.1 of Sibynophis collaris. NCBI lineage: Eukaryota > Metazoa > Chordata > Lepidosauria > Squamata > Sibynophiidae > Sibynophis > Sibynophis collaris. Next base: position 156,194 of record JANHFK010003616.1, on the reverse strand, counting down.
ATGGATTTTACAAAAAGGTGACAATAGTAAACCACTTTCATGGTATGGCCAAGAAAACTAAATGGATGTTCCTGTATGGTCATCAGGAGTTGAATTCAATTTGATGGAGCCTTTATATTTCCTTCACTTACATTCTTAAGAAAAAATATTTAAAATAATCTTTGGAATCAGATTTTGTCAAGTTTTCTTATACTGTCAAATTCAGTGTTATTAAAAAAAGCAACTCTATAAGGATCTGCTTAGAAAAATGCTAAGAAAAAGATCTCTGCTACTGATGTTTCTTTCAAGTCCAATCCTTCCATATTGTTTATGAAATAAGCAAACAGCTACTACAAAGCTGTTTTGTAGCTGTTTCATAGTAAAACTTCTACACAGTAAATTTCATTTGAAAGTTAGTTTTCATATTCTATTTATTTGATCATGCAAATGTTATGCACTTTTAGTTAACATGTTTAAACACAAGGTTTGCTGGGAATGAATAAACATTATCTAAATGTCTTATATTCAATTTTTATGGCACTCAGACATAAACTCCACATTCTAATAATAAGGATGGAGAAGAACACCAAACTAGTGACATAGATTCTACCACCCTCAACCCCCACGGCTGAAGGACATGTTTACTCTTTCATATATTCACCAACATCATCCAGTTTTCTCTATCACAAGGCACACCAGAGAAGTAAAACAACAATTATCACTATAATTAATACATTCTAGAATGGCATGAGATTAATTGTAAAAGCACCCGAGTCAGACTACAGACATCTCTGTAGTCAGTTTACTTTCTCCACTGTATGCTTTTTTAAAAAAAGCATGCTAAGAAGTATCCAACTTCATTAAAAAAAAATACTGCAGATTGCTCTTCTCCCAACAGTACACATTTCAGAAGGCCCAGTGCGTCTCTTTTACCATCCAGAATGCTCCTATAGAACGAGTCCAAGAATTACACTGGCCATCCAACAATCAGACACAAAACTCCAAGGAATTTCTTAATTCTGGAACAGCTATTAGTCCCAACAAATACAGAATCCTGCAATACAGTACAAACTATATCTAAGATCTACGGAAGACAAAACCCAAGACAACGAGGTTGACAAGAGCCAATCCCTGATCCCAATCTATGGGACCGATAGCCAATTAAGCAGGCTCCCACCATGACATTTCTGCATCACCATATTTCACCCCCTTTTGAGACCTTTCATCTCAGGCAGAACATGAGAAAAATATATTGGGCGAGCAAGAATAAGCCACAGGCAGAAGTAGGATCTGCTCAGTCCCAATGAAACAGGGCCTTCTCTCCCCTCCTCCCCCCCTATCTCTGTCTCTTCTCTCTCTCTTGGAAAGCTGAGGCTGGGCCGACCTGGTGAGCTCTCCTTGGGGCTCTTTGCTACTCCTTTTCTTTCTTCGTGGCAACTTTTCGGAAATCCAGGCTAGCTGAGGAGCGAGCATGAGCTACGGCGGCAGCTTCAGAGAGTATCCTCCCAGCTTGTACGCATCCTCATGGCCCCGTAACAGCCGGCCAGGGGGTTGTATGAGAAGGAGGGTTGTCTTCGGCAAAGCCACCATAGCAGCTTGTGCGTGCTCCTCAACTGCAGCCCTGTCCCCCTTTCCGTCGTACCCTCCTCCTGGATCCCATTCCCACCCCGCCAGCCCTCGTGTTAGTGAGGTTGGTGTCTGCCACAGCCGGGTTGGCCCAGTGTCTCGGTTGCGTTACCTGATTGGCAGGGAGCCACAGGAGAGAGGTCAAAGAACCGCATGCGGCTCGGGAGCCATGGGTTGCCGATACCCAACCTAGTAGATAGTTTGGCCTTAACCAGACCCTACACTGGTTATTCATAATCTATTCGCCATATATTCCTTGTAGCATCAATATGCTGAATTTAATGGTTCTCTGTTCCAATATATCAGAGCACTTATGTTTTTCTAAAATGGCATTAAGGCCCTTTTGAGGAGGTTGAAGTACTATATGTGTGTTTGTGTGTGCGTGTGTGTGTGGCTTTCTGAAACCAAGCAGAATTTCTATTAAACAAACAGAATATGCCTTGGAATAAATATTAAAACATACATATTAAAAGAGATAAGGTAAGTGTAAGCTTGAACATGTATAACACCTGCTGGAACCTACATCCAGTTAAGGCTACAGTCTTGTACAGCTTGCAGTAAATTGTACTGAAATTAGTAGGACCATATTAGATTTTTATAGGATAAGCATTCTTTGTGTTTGCTAACTGATAACTCCTCTATTTTAAAACTAAGATTAAAAATAAGTTTTGTGATTTTAGCATTGAACCAGTTTTCTCACTAAAAAGCCAGCTGAACACTCTTTGGAGTCACATTTGGAAAAGTTCAATTTAATTCTTTATGGATATTAAAGATCTTCAAAACAATAAGCTTAATTTAACACTTGGTGAGTTTTACCTTCTTTGGATTAAAAAAAATTAAAGAGATTTAAGAATTTAAAATAACATACAATTAAAAAATAATAATTTCATTAAATTTTATAGATGTGGAGATCAGAGAAATTTGGAATATTTTGTTGTAAGTATATAAGTGTATAATTAAGTAACATACTTGTAAGATATGACTGAAACAGAACTAAACTCATATAAGGAACTGAGGCATGATGGAAGTTGCAAATGGACACTGGAGGGGAACTAAAGAACCAGGTGGGAAAATGTTAAAATGGCTAAGCCAGCTATGATTTTTCGAAGTTTGAAGTTTATTTGATTTATATACCGCACCTTTTCCTTTGCAGGACTCAGGGCGATTTTTGCTTACCCTAAAGAAGTTTCTTTTTTATAACTGCTGTGATATTAATATAGATTAATACAATTAAGAATACAGATTTCAATGGATAAATATTTACAAGATTGATGAGAAAAACTTTTGCCTGATAGACATTATAGAGTGTGAAGGCATAGTACCGGAGTGTTAAACTCACATTGTCATGGCGGCATCACATGATGTATTGGCACTTTTTTCCCTTTTGCTAAACCGGGTATGGGCGTGGCCAGTCAATGACACATCCAGCCTGTGGGCTGAGAGTTTGACAGCCCTGGCATAGTAGATAACATAATTGAGATTGCCAAAATGAGAATACAAAAGACATAATCAAGAAAAAGATCTGAACATGGAACAGCTGTGACAAGTAAGGCTGGCCAATGCCTCTTTTTAGGATTTACAAAGTACACTAGCGAAAGCTTTGGAGACCACTCTTGAATGCCAAAAATTGATGAAAGATCAAATCCTGTGATGCTATTGGACTAATGTAAAGGTTAAGATAGAGAAGCATACAAAGAAGGAATATAAGGTTGGACTATTTGATCAGGGATAAATTATTTGTTTAATATTTCTGGTAACTCCTAATGGATTTTTTGCTTAACCAGGACTGACAAGATGATGATTTCTGATGTGCATATAGATAAAACTAATATTTTATTATATGTTCTATAAAACGTAAGAGTTGTTTTATATGTAATTTTAAGAAGGGCAAAGCATCATATTAGCTTATGCTCCATGTAATGCTACTTATTTATTGTCTTTGTTGCCCTTTCTTTTTCTACTCCTTTTACTTTTTCTATTCTATTTAGTTTGTATTAGCTTTTACTAGGTTTATTAAAAACTTCAATAAAATTATTTTAAAATAGAATCATTATTCGTGTGTATGTGTGTAATAGGAATATTGTAGCAATAAGATTACGGTAATAAGATTTGAATTGTATTTGAATCTACTTTCCCCAGAAAAAGATGGAGATTTTAGATATATTCAAATAGCAAAGAAATACCTGTGTCAACCTTTCTTAGCCTGTTGCTCTCAGATATTTTGGGATCCCAATTTTAAGAATTCCTCACCAGCAGGTCAAACATCTGGTTGGAAACTGTAATTCCAACTTAAAATATTAGATCTGTAACTAAGTGGTCTGGTTTGTTTTTTTTCTGCCCCCATAAATGGCAATCCTAAGAATGTAACACTAGGGGGTGAAAGTCTTCTGTATAATTGTCCTTTAGTGCAAAATGGGACATTGTAAGTATCTATACAATGCCTTATGTAATTCAAGTTTGAGTTGTGCTGTTTAAAAATATAATATTATTGCCTGCCAGAATTGTTCAGAAATTGTTTGGAAACTGACGTGTTTTCATCTTAACAGGAGAATTGTTACTTAATGGCATCAGAATATTCCAGCAGACCTTGTAAATGACAGATTATTTAAAACATGGTGTTCTCTCTTTATGGATGTGGATTTGTTTTTTTGATACCTTCCTGCTGATACTGTACTTCTGTTTAGATTAATTTATGGGGAATTGGTGGTACAGAAATTGGATTTGAACATAGCTGAAGAATTTGGTTGTTTCTTCTGCCCCACCTCTGATGGACAAACATGGCTCCCTGTAATGCTTTGTAAGTGAACTGTTTTATGATAAAGACCATTTCCTGAAAAATTCAGAGAGTTTGGAAATTATCAGAAATCTTTTATATTAATTTATCAAGAAAGAGACTTCTGCAGTTGGTTTGGTTTGACTGCGATATGATGGTAATATGTTGGCCTTAGAGACAAGCAAACAATTGCCAGCTTGCGGGTGGGAAATGCTTGCCTCTAAATTCTCATGCTTACCATAGAAGAGGACAAGGTCTTTTCTTTGGGACTTTGCTCCTTTGAAAAGGTTTCCTCCTAAAGCTAGGCCACACTGTGTTCTCTGTAACTTGCTTTGGATTTGAATTTCATCCATCCTAGCAATCATGTTAAGGAACGATGGAAATTGTAATCCAAACTATATGTGTTACATTAAGCACATTCTTTTGCCTGCCTACGCATACAACTGTATGCAATTCTTTGGATCCTTGAGGTACTATACAAATAGAAGGCAGATCCACATGCTAATTTGTTAAAAATATAGTATCACTGATGCATAGAATGCATTATTTGAAATGCTTTATTAAATTTGTATGCTATTTGGGAAAACAACACTGCCCTGGGCCACTTTAACAAGCCAGGAAAAACATAGTTCTCAGGTGGCAGAACTCACAGTCCCAAGGAACGTGTTCACTTCCTCAGGTCCAAAAAGTTCAAACAATTTCCAAAAGACTGGGCAAGACTCCTCCCCAAGGATCTCTTCCAGACCTGCAGTAAGGCTGGCATCCAACTCCGAGTACCTCAAATTGGATATTGTGTCAATATTACATTACGTTTCTCAAGTGTTCTGAAATGTTGAACTTACACTACCCTATTCACAAGTAGAACATAGTTCAAAAGTTATTTTGTTGTCATTCTGCTTTGAATTTAACAAGCAAGCAAAGTGTTTCCTTTTGTTTGAAGGACAGATTTAAAACACAAGGCTGGGCAGGCAGCAAATTTGCTGATATGGCATTTTCCTCAGTTTATTCAGTGGTCCTGTTCCCATGACTTGCTCAGTTAGAAAAGGGGAATTACAAACCATGCAGAAGAGTTTCATTGACCTGGACAGCTAATTCCCAAGAATTAGCTTATTACTTAAAATGATGCATTGGGTAAAATCGCTCCATCCCATATTATCCAACCAAATCCACAGGTTCCCACAAGACAGGAAGTAAGCAGTCAGCCATCCTTACCATCCAGTCCCAGCTAGCAGAAGGAAGTCACCCAGAGAAGAGCCCTGAGTAACTAGTCTCAGTGCTAGCCTCGTTCTTGATCCCACAGAACTCTTTCACCCCATTATCGGTGCCCCACATTCCCCAGTCCTAGCTAGAGAAGACAACATAATACAGAGGGTCCTCAGTCCAATTTCTTATTCTCAGGATTGGGATGCCCATTTTTCTCATAGGATATCCTGATTGTAAGATTCCCTTACCTATGACACATAAGAAATATGGGAAACATGGAAGAGTTGTAATGAACTGCTCACCACAAATTTCTTAGCAATGAAAGGGTGCATGATCATCAGAAATCCATAAACAGCAACTTGAATAATGAGGGGTTTCAATCATACCTCTCACCCTTACTTGGACAAAGTAAAGCCATGAAGAAGAATGGTACCCAGATGGCTCACTATATCCCACTTTAATCAGCTGGCTAACATCTTTCTGAAATACATATTTAACTCCAGGATATGTAACTTTCTAGAGGCTCTATACAAAGTGTCTTCTCCCAGAGCCATGGCATGGAAAATATCCAAGCAAGAGTCACAGCCTCTTACCTATGCTAATTCCTTCCCAACCATCCCAAGAGTTGTCTCTACTAACATATACCAATGAGGATCAGCCCAGTGTCATGGAGATGATAACTGCATTTGAAGCTGGACCTTGAGCATGGGCCCTCATAAACAAGGGGTGTATTTCACTAATACTAACACACCAACAACTGCCTAAAAACAGCTGTTGCGAACACCATCCCACATAACTATAAAAGGACCATTGTAACTGGAGTCACTCTGGGAAAGTTATGGATAAAGCCACCCTTCAAATACCCTGAAATAATTTACTAGCTGAGGCAGAATAGAGAGGCATGTTGACCTATCTTGATTTTGACAGTGTACTTCTTTTGAATCAGTATAGCATGTGATGTAAATGCATCACACTGTTTGCTCATGTTCAGCTTTTGATCTACTAAGCTATTTAGATCCTTTCTGCATTTACATCTTTCCAATCTAAACCTTTAATTTTTCCTACCCAAATATACAAATGTTCATATATTATTCTTTTATTTCAAATTGTAAACTCTCCAATGGGAATCTAAACTCAATAAAACAGGTAAAATAAAAATAGGCAAGAGAAAGACTAATTAACAGATACTTAGCATCTACATAATTATATCATGATCATAAGGAGGTGTTTTTTTTTCCAACTTTAGTATCCATTAACCACTTTATTAGGTACTTTGTCACAGAAGCCGTAAATTAAAGAATCTAATGTTCATTTCCCATCATCTAAAATTTTGGAAAGTTTAAGGAAGCAGGAGAATCCACCTTTAGCAATAGAAATATGTTGATACTAGATTCAGACCCTGTTCTAGTTTAGCTTGTGGGGGGGGGGGGAGACTTACTTAATTTAATTTAATGTTTTATATAGCTGTTTTGATTAACAAATGAAGCATTATTTTATTTCACTTTAGTTCTGCCATTTCAAACAGGGCAGATGAAACCTGCAGACCTGAACTTATTAAATCATATTAGTTTGCAAGTTACAGTAAATCAGGGCTGACTTAATCATGAGTAGATTGAACAATTGGCTGGGAACATAGAACATGCTGGGTCACAAATCATATAAGCCATAGTATGACTTAGCACAGCCATTGTAACCTAAATGATAGTATTTGTAGTAAGTTATCCAAAACAGGTGAAAATTGGCATTTTTTTGGGTATATTAAATTTTAATGAGATGAAAGTGGAGATGGAGGCTAAAGAAAATTCTATACTTTCTGGGTCTGCTTTTTCCTCTTGAATGAAATGCCCCCTGTTGTCTGGAGTGGGTTGAATAATGAATCTTCCTATTGAGTGTAAGAGAAATCTATTTCCTACTACAGGGATTACTGCCAGCCATGGCCATTGTGCTGCTAAGATTTCCCTGGGCAATGTGCAATAAGGGCAGAGGTCCCAAGACTTGGCATTTGAGCTTCGACGAGCAATTACAATAACATCACATTTACGTTGTGTTTTTACAAGGACAAGCATTCACTATGTAAGGGCACACAACTTCAGATGGAAAGTTAAAAACAAAACAAACACGTCTAACCAATGGAAACTAATTTGAATTAGGGCCAGCTATTTGCTAGTATAGTACGTATGTAAATCCTCATTCTGACTTTTTGACCACTGGAACTAAAAAGAAGCAAGCATCAGCGAGAGGTGTTCACAGCATTGATCAGTGGTTAACTGTTTTTGAATTGTATTTCTCAGAGAAGCTTGTTCATAATCTCAGAGTAGAGGCAATAAGCCGGTTCTAGGTAGTTGTTTAATGTCATCATTCTGGCATACAACCATTTTCTGTAATTAAGTGTTGTCCAGATATATTGATCTTCAATGTGCATCATCTTAAACTGGTTATACCAGTCTTCTCTAATCTGGTGCTGGCTAGGGATGTTAGAAATTCAAATACAATACCACTAGAGAGCACCAAGTTAAGAAAAAGTAAAGACATCAATATATACTAATCATTGTATGAATATGGAAATTTGCTTATCTAATAAGATATGTGGTCTTCAGTCTTCACTAGAATGAACTGGACACATTTCATCAGAGAAGCCAGATGAAGAATATCTCTGCCTTAAACAATATGGTGAGACATAAATTCAGAAACCCATATTACATTAGTTGCCACATAGGACAATAAAAACTGTGCTAGATGTCGAGGTTCCTGGACATTTGATGACAAGTGAACTATAACACTCAGGACTGTTGGTTGAGAACCAGGACCAGTAGCTGTGGAACTACTGTAAGAAAAGTTGCTTATCTGTCAGAAATAAAGAAAAACTGAAAACAAAGAAACATCACCAACATAAGCCCTTTTGGTAATTCTGCAGGAATTACCAGAATGAATTAGATGGCCAGAACTGCCAAAGTTCATACCATTTATAGATAGGACAAGGCATTACACATTGTTGGCAGAACAAGTTGGTTCCCAAAGGGAGAGCAACCTGTGCAGTTACAGTCTGTCTGAACAGGAGGCAGGCATCTGCCTTTGCTTCCTTCTTAGGATATTAGACAAGCAATGGGTGAGTGGGTGGGGTGGAGTGGGGTGTTCCTTGCTGGCTGAATAACTGTTGTTATGCCCAGCAAAATGGTAACCAAAGCAACTGCATTCAGGACTAGGCAACCATCCATTTTGAATTAACTAATAGAAGCATCTCTCTCTCTCTCTGGAAGAAATTAAACATTATTTAAGTGTAACAGACTATTTCATCTCTTTCTTTCTCCCTTTAATGATAAAGTTGTGTCACTTTGAAAAAGTCAGAATAAGAACAGCAATGGTAAGAAAGATAGTGGAACAGAATGTTCTTAAGTCTGGCTTTCTTTAGTAAGTGATTAGAAGTTTATTGATGCTTTGCAGTAATTTAATGTATTTAAAATACCAGGGTTGAGCTAGGATGCTATTTGAGCCTGTTTTAATTAAGGGTTGTGTTAGTGTCCCTGGATTGGTATGTTTTATTGCTTCCTTTCTTACTGTGATTAAACAGTGATTAAAAACCTTTGTTAGCTGTCCAGCCATGAGGTTGTAATATTGCAACGGAGTCTAGGCACGCTGCCCTTAAAGATGACTTGTTAGTTACAACTGGTAAAAAATGTAGTAGCCAAGTTGCCAGCAGTGAAAACGGGAAAAAAATCCTATTTAAGCAACCCTGACAAGAGAGCAGTTTCTTCATAATTCACACCTCAAATGCCCTCCAAAGGAACACTGTTGTCCTAAATTGACAGTAAGGGAGGAATCAAGATGTTCCACAGCAGAGGCACATAACATAAAAAATTATTTACTTTCCCCTTCTCTTCTCTTATCTCATTTGAGGGCTAAATTCATTGGTTGGGATGGTTCTCCTGAAGTAGGCAGGGCTATAGATATCTAGATGCCAAGTCATAAATGCTCTATAAATTATAACCAGCACTTTGAATTGTATTTAAGATGCCTATTAGTGACTAGCAATTCTGGAGTTTGTGGCATTGATACCTTCTCCCATCAGTAAGTGGGCTGTTGCATTCTGTGAACTGCAGCTTCTGAGTGGTGTTCAAAGGTAGCCCCATATAAAGTGTAATAGTTCAAACCAAAACTTGCCAGATTTTCCAAGAAGGTCACACTTGGCCAATAAAGAACTATTCTATTCTATTCTATTCTATTCTATTCTATTCTATTCTATTCTATTCTATTCTATTCTATTCTATTCTATTCTATTCACTGAGATAGGTTGATCCTTCTCTTTGTTGCAACCCTTTAGATGTTGAAACATTGCTATCCTGTCTCCCCTAGTCCTTCTTTTCATTAAACTAGACGGGTCTAGAGAAGGGTCAACCCAATTCCTGCAACCGTTCTTCATATGTTTTAGCCTCCAGTCCCCTAATCCCTCTTTGTCGCTCTTCTCTGCACTCTTTCTAGAGTCTCCACATCTTTTTTACATTGTAGTGACCAAAGTTGGATGCAATATTCCAATGTGGCCTTAGCAAAACCTTATAAAGTGGTATTAACACTAATGATGTACCAAGGAAGCAATGCATTGAAAGGTGGTTTTTTTTTTTTTTTTTGTAATGTGTTTTGAATCCAGTTTTCAGAATTTTAGGAAATTTCTCCTTGGTTCCAGGTTGCTTCTCTCCTTGATTAGTTTCCATCCATTGTTTCTTGTCCTGCATTCAGGTGCTTTGGAGTGTAGGTTGACCCCCCTCTCTTCTTTGTGGCAGCCCCTGAGATATTGGAACATGTCTATCAAGTCACTTGTAATGATTTATGAGTGATTTAGGAGTGAGCTTAATTACAACTGGCTCCTTTTAAGAGTGTTGAACTAGAGTATTTTGTCATTCTGAGTATCATCTTTGAATAGCTCCCCTTCATAGTTCTTTTCTAGACAATGAGACAGAACTAGTCAAAACTAGCTTTCCATTTTGAAAGGACATGCTCCTTTTTTACACAAATACGTAGCCAAGGAGAAGCTATTATTTACATAGCAGGAAATAAAATGGGTTAATAATCTTGACTCAAGGTAGAACTATGAAGATGATGAATAGTAGCAATTGACCCTCAAAAGCTTAGAAGAGGCAATGTAGGCATGGATTGCTGTAAAGACCAGGGGACATTTGAATCCTGGATAGAAAATGGGCCAGAATTGATAAGCTTGAAGAGGACAAGAGAGGAAACAGAGCAAGAATGATTGTAATTAGTTCCCTGTTTGACTGTCAAAACAATTAGACTTAAATTTAACAATTCACATGGTGGTTGTGGATCCCATTAGGAAGTAGCAGAAGGTTAACATCTCAAGTGGTGCATAATTGGCCAGATCCTTTCTCCTTTGATCTTGCTCTAATTGTTCTGAAAGCCCGTAATTGCCTGGAGAAGCCAGCACTTGGTAGGATGATAGATCCTTGACCTCATTCAGCATGTTCTAAGGCTGAAGACCAAAAACAAGGGTTCCAACACCTGGAATTGCTCCCAGATGGTAATAGAGCAAAGTCTAAATACATACAAACAAGGCATGATGTCTCCCAGTTTTCATTTTCTTTTAAAATGCATTTGGAGAATTGTCTTCTCTTGGAACTAAGTAAGGCTATGCCACCGTTCCAAGAAGCACTTCAAAACAAAGTTTAACCCAAGCAACCACAATTGTTTTTATATTTATATATTTGTGCTAACTAACTTAAATAATGCAGAATTCCTGCCCAGTTCTTCCTCGTATCAGAATACAGAATAATAGAGTTGGAAGGAACATTGGAAATCTTTTGGTCCAACCTCTGCAAACAAGAGACTCTATGCTATTCTAGACGAATGGTCGTCCAGTCTCTTTTTGAAAGCCTCCAGTGATGGATCACCCATAACCTCTGGAGGCAAAAACTATGGACACAAAACTATAAGATGACTATGTCTAGGTCATTCCACTGGTTAATTGTTCTCATTGTCAGGAAATTCCTACTTAATTCTAGGTTGCTTCTCTCCATGGTTAGTTTCGACCCATTGCTTCTTGTCTTGCCTTCCAGTGCTTTGGAGAATAGGTTGACCCTGTCTTCTTTGTGGCAGCTCCTAAAATATTGGAACCTATCGTGTCATTTCTGGCCCTTCACTTCACTAGACTAGCCATGTTCTTGCAACTCTTCTTCAGATGTTTTAGTCTCTAGTCCCTTAATCACCTTAGTTGCTCTTCTCTGCACACTTCATATCAATGAAGCCCTGTGTCCCAGGCTCAGCTAAAGACTGCATATTTGTCTACATCGTGTGACCAAATAAAATAAATTATACCTGCTATAACATTTTAATTAGAGTGATACTTTACTCTACCCACCCTTTGGAAATGGCATGACTGTCTCATTAAGCCAATTTGTTTGATGCTATTGTTGCTGCTGGCCATGATCCTTTCTGGTTTGCAAATTAGTTCCAACAATGGTCCTACCCAGTCAGGGACCCTGTAGCAAGTGACATAAGATTAGGAACAAGATGCTTCCTAAAAAGCGGTCAAAGTCAACCCATACCTATGCTACAAGGCAGACGAGGACAAGTAAGAATATGTACGTATGTGAGAAGGAACCTACATACTGGTATGTGGAGCCTTGTCACATACCTTCTCATGTGTATGCATGTGTGCATTGTATGTCTGTATGTGGAACCTATCAGCAATGTGGAACAATGATGATTAGGTGGCTTGAAATAAAAACACATGAAGAATGGTTGCAGGAATTGGGTATGTCTAGTCTCGTGAAAAGAAGGACTAGGAGGGATGTTAGCAGTAATCTATCCTATCCTATCCTATCCTATCCTCTACCATGTCTGTCTGTCTGTCTGTCTGTCTGTCTGTCTATCTATCTATCTATCTATCTCTATTGTACCTACCTACCTACCAACCTACCTACCTACCTACCTACCTACCTATCTATCTCTATTGTACCTACCTACCTACCTACCTATCTCTCTCTATTGTACCTTCCTTCCTTCCTTCCTTCCTTCCTTCCTTCCTTCCTACCTACCTACCTACCTACCTAGCTCTCTC
>JANHFK010003616.1:110577-136140 GCA_036250565.1 Sibynophis collaris | reverse complement strand
GTTCAAAACAGGGTGGGATCCCTTTACAAACATTGAAACTAACACAACAGTAGGAAGCTACCACTGGTATGATGGAAAGAGCCCACTGATGTCATAGCCTGACAGGCTGGAGTCTCAATTGACTTTCTCGTGCCCAAGAACTTAGAACGGCAATCCAGGCAATGATTATCTATTGCCTTTTTATCATCTAGATTCACTACTGTATAAAAGAAAGCAATACAACTGTGGGATTTTTTCCCCCTACATTCTTTGTTCCCATCATTATTACTCAGATGGGGGATTTATACTGACCATAGTAGCAAGTGATTTATTACTTTGGTGGTGGAAGGGAAGACAGCTGAAAGTAGGGGGGGGATTGTTGAAATGGAAATTGTGACATTCACTGAGTAATAATTTTACCCTACCATTTACAGGAAGCAGGTGGTGGCTATTTACCACTACAGACAGATGGAAGTCCTGCAGTGGAAGGGATTTTTTTTCCTTTTAGATAAATTAGCTTAAATAATTCAGCCTCTTTTCTGCCTGATGTGTTAATCGTGTGATCTTAAATATTAAAAGACTATTTTGCTAGAGAGAAACATGTGGATTATAGCATGATAGTTTAAAAGCTTTTTATTTTTGAAAAAGAAAATAAATCCATGTATGAGGTAGGGAGGCATTTTTACAAAAATACGAACAACAGTCATTAAATCTACATGAATGTTGGCAACGATACCATGTTATCCAGTAAAAAGATCCATTGCAATTTAGAGTGCTTTGAAGTTTGGCCGAATGAATGTCAGAAAGATGTATAGCAATAGTTCCTACCCTTTGGTAACCCAGATGGTATTGGAATATAAACCAACCAATTCTACATATTATTGCTTGGAATTATGGGAGTCCCACACAATCTAGATAATGTCTGGGACATCAATACAAGCAAGAATTACAATGTCACTATTCTTCCATACCACTTCATCCCGTGTTATGCCTCCACACATTCCACTAACAAGTCCACCATTTTCACTTCTAATCTCTCCAAAGCAGTTTGAAGTATTCCTGCTGATCATTTTCTTGCCTGCTGATATCAGTAATGCTGAGAACACGCTGAGAAGACAATGAGCTAATCAGGTTCTCCTGCCAGCCAGCTAATAGGAATAAGGCCCCCAAAAGTCATTCTATCAGACCTTCACCTAAGCAGCTTCATATCCTGGCGCAACAAAAACTAAACTTCCCTCTGCTTTACAAAAAGGGAAATGAAATTAATTGCTGGCAGGCCCTATTCTTGTTTTCAGTACATGGTGTGTACATCTAATACTATGCAAAAAAAAAATACCCTCACATACCTGAGCATTTGTAACAATGTAAGCCTGCCTTTATATCATGCTATCTATCATTCCTGTAATATTCAAATTCCACTGAAAGATGTGAATAAGGCAAGATACCATGTCATCTGTAATGCAGTCACATACTTTTCCCGTGCCTTAATGATTATAAGCTATAGTGGCAGTTGAAAAGGAGATGTTTTAAACAAAATGCCCACATTTTCAGCAGCAAGAACTCATTATTAGGACCATTTCCTGCCTACCACCGTTTCTACTCAGTAGAATTAGCAAAATCACACAAATACACATTCCACTCTAAAAGGTGGGAGGGGGAACAGAAATAAAAAGCCCAAGCAATTTTGTATTTTTCCAGGTGGAATAGAGGGATGCAACAGATGGGAACTGTCATTTTTACTGCCAACAAATAAAGCTGGCATTTGTTTTGAAAGATCTGCTAGAAGTGAGGTAAAACTTCAGTCAAACAGAGAAATGGATCAGTTACAAATTCTGCAGAGCTACTTTGTCGCAGGAAAAGAAAACAAATGTGTGTTTTTACACTTTTCATTACATCACAAAGCTCACTTGATAGAAATTGCCAATGTCATGGGATCATGAAGGCTTACAGCTGCTTAAGAATTGATGCTCAATCCTCATGTGGCTATGTCTAGAAGCTGTATACAAAGGATTCTAGCCTCAGTCCTACAGAATGGAAAATGTCATTTGTTCAAGGTGGTATATCTTCATATTGAAATAAGAGCTTAACTCATGGTCTACAACATTCCTGACCATTTGATCTTATTAACTGGTGTTGATTTGCACTTAAAAGCAAGCATTGATAGTATACAACAGAGAAGAGTTTTTCTCCATTTTGCTTTGAAATTGTCTCTTTAGTTTTCCTGCTAGTTCCATTTGCCATTTCTTGGCCACTGTATTGACATTCACCACTCTCAATTTCTATACTGCACTTATATGCTACTATAAGCATATGAGCTTTAGTTGTTTAATATTATATTTTAATCAGATTTTTGTAGGCCTAACATGCCAAAACTAAACTATGGAAGTAATATATTTTGATCCAGTAGAAGTATTCATACAATTATTTTTATAACTCAAGAGTTCAGAATTAAAATATTTGAACAATAAAATATTATAAAATCTGGACTATTCCAGATTGTACTTACATAAGAGTAGGAATGCATTTCTATCACTTGAAATATTCACTGTTTCATATTTCCTATGACTATTTTGTAAACCTTTGAATTCAAAAGAAATGTGCTGGAACAAGTATATTTGCTAAAAATCTGATCATTTTTTATTTTCTTATCCCACTCTATGATCATTTTTTGCCATGGATTTGACAATATTAACCTGGTTGACTCAGTCATGTTATAATTTATGTTTATAATGATACATACTGGTCTTTGTTGTAGATCACGGGTGTCAAACCTGTGGATTGCAGGCCAGATGTGTTACATACTGGCCATGCCCACCCATTTTAGCAAAGGGGGGGAAGTTGTGATATGTCACATGACTATGTGTTGTTGTGAGTCTGACACCCCTGTTGTACATACTTCCTATGTTATTAATTTGCATGCATTTTAAAGCTGGACCTTTATATGTTTGCGAGTCCTAAAATCCTCCCATTAGCACTTAGCATACTTTAGAAAGCCAAAAAACATCCTTGATATTCAATTTGTGTGGAAAGGGCAAATGGATATGTAACAATATGTAATTCTGAACCAAACAAAGAGTGCATTATCTCAAACACATTAATTAGCTGTGTTTGGAAATATGGTTTTGGATCATACATAAAACTGGAATTTTTCAAACAGAAATAAGTTGAAAACAGCCAAAATTGCAATAAACTGATTTTTAGCAATTGTGTCAAAAAATAAAAATGCATTTTTTTAATGTGTAGGGAAAAGGGCCATTTTAATCTTATCCTAACTATCAATTTTAACAAACTTTGAAGCACAATTAAGAGACAATTGTGATCCACTCAAAAAAACAGAAAAAGGGAGACTTTAGGATATAATATCATGTCGAAGGATGGGAAATTTGTGGTCTTCCAGATTCCATGAAACTTCCAAATATACCTTTACCTTTAGAACTGCCATGGCTTTTCATGTTTTATTGCTTCTCTGGTACTATTTACTTATAATACCATTGAGCTAAGCAGGTGTCACTTCAGTTTCCATTGCAAGATGGCAAACAAATGAGTCTACATGATCTACATTAATCACAGTGAATAAATAGAATAATAATGTCCATGTGAAAGAAACACTTATCCTATTTCAAAGTAGTCAGGAAGGTGTTTCTGTTAATCCCCTCATTCTGTGCTGGTTATCTATTCTCTACCTCTAGCAAGATACACTGCTGTTTCAGTTATACTGGGATTCAGTCCCCTTCTTCCCTATTATTCTGCAAAAGTAAACAATGAAAGCTTTGTTGCACATAGAATAATAGTCCTAGAAACTTATGCTGCATTGAGACAATTTTACATTGCAGTACTAGGAAAACGGGAGAATGTAATTTAATTACTACAAACTGTGAATTACAATTTCTACCAGTTCCCTAATAGGAGTCTAAACCTAAGGTCCAGCCCTAATTATCACACTAGTAAAATATAAGCCTGCAGACCATTTAAATTGTTTTATACTAGTAAGTACTGTAAGTGTTATAAGCAAACACTTTGAACAAACAGAAGCCAAATAGGAATGCCTAGAAGAGGACATAAAATATTTTGGCAATTCTAGATCACCTTTTTTTCTCAGCAACTGAAGGCCACAGTGACTGAGAAGATGAGGATATGCTGATCAAGATATTTTTTTCTCTCCTGTCTTTGGTAAGGGGTTCAATCTTCCAATTTTCTTTTATTTCCTGCTGCTGAATTGGCTTGCTCATGTCAAATTCTTTTTAATATTTGTTCCAAACTATGTAGCTGCTTTCACTTGACACAGTGATTTCCATCCCATTTTTGCTAAATATGGCAGGAAGGAATCCATCAAGGTATTCACCAGTTATCTGAAAAATCCCAATGTACTCTTAATATAAATAAAAGCTTAAAAAACAAAACATTTTTTCCTTGGTGGTAAGACAGCAAAAAAAAGTATGCCAATTTCTTCTCACTATCGTTTAGATGTACAAGATTAAATCAGTTAGAATAAATGAGGCTGGCTTCTTAAAACAAAAATACCACAAAGATTATTTGATGGCAACTCTATGCATATTTTGCTTAGAATATGCACTTCTGTGTTGCCATCAAAAGAGAATGTGGATGTGAGAGAGAGAGTAAAGTGGGAATCAGCATCTGTGATTGGTGAAGTGATGCTCCCCAAAATACTTCCCTGTTTAAAGAAATTGCTCCTGAGTTTCTTCTGTTCTCAGTTCATATTGTTCAAGCATACAGATGCCTCTAGTGAGCCAGAGAAAACTGCTTAAAGTAAATGTTCTGCATGGCGTGTTATGCACAGTTATGTAAAGGCCAAAAGTCTATTTGAATTATTGTTTTCAAAAGTATAAATGCCTTGTTTTTGTCCAGCAATAAAACAGTATTTGGGACACTTGTATAATTTCAGTGTATATTAGGTTCTTTCTCACTTTTCATTTTTCCTTTCTTTTATGATGTGTTTTCCCTATTCATAAAAGTAATAATTGGCCCTTTTTCAATTATGTTTAAAAATAGAAAATAGACTAAATGTGCATGATTGGATTGTCAAGTATAAATAATACATATGTCATCCATGTAAACATGTCATGCTGGTTTATTTCTTCTGAGAATCAGCAGATTTTATCAGGGTGACAGGAAACTAACTATGTAGCAGACAGAGGTAATGCAAATTAAAATGACAAACTCTTGTAAACCACAGGTTTCCTGAACAGAAGGCTAGCAATGTGGATATCTGCCAAGACATCATAGTTTTGATAATGTAAACATTGATTAGAAAGTATATTCAATGAATCTTTTGCTGGGTTCAAATCCAATTTGAAACTAAATCAAATCATATTTATCTGCAGTATCTGGAAAGTTCTTCCTTGAGTGTTTTTGGATTGTGAGTATATCACATTATAGCTCTTAGTTCCGCAAGGAAAGACTGAAATGAAACTTTCTGTTTAACACTGTACATTCTATAAATGAGGAAGGAGTAGCTTTGAAGAAGAGGTGCACTGAAGTTTGCCCACCATCCCTATCATTATGTCTTTTGCTCATTGAGAAAGCATGAGACAACATCTGTGGTGGCCTCCATCTAGATTTACTTAGCCAGATTTTCATTAAAAGACTAGCTCAATAAAAGTGTTGCTTACCCTAATAAAGCTCTTTGGAGCTTTGCAAATTTGCATTTAATACTCCTTAATGTCATTATGGCATTAATAATCTGTGCCTAAAGACCAATAAAAACTCTACATTTTCACTTTAATGGAGAAAAGTCCATAAACTCATGCTTTTCTTGTGACTCAGCTTTTACAGTGTCATAAAAAAGCCATAGTCAAGGCTACTCACATGCTAGATAAGATCTGACAGCTGTGATTTGCAGTAGTTTAACAGGATTGTGTTTGCACAATGAACAGCAGCCTTTTACAACCAATAAATAAATCAACAGGTCTTAGAAAATCAACACCAAATGGAATACATACCAGCAGTTGGATGCTGAGAATGTGTTCTTTATCATGATTACTAAGCCACACACAGGTGCAATACTGATATTAAAGAGTATTTGTATTTTCTTGTCTCATATTCAATGGAGTTTTTGCATAAGATTTTCAAGGAAAAGTCTACCACAGCTGTGCTTTGTATCTCTTTTGCAGAAAAAGCCACTTTTATCATCAAATCAGCATTCAATTTAGCATATTTAATGTGACGTATGTAGATAGAGAGCTATAAGTGTAGATACAGACAACACATAAATTCATTGTGCAGATATACTGTGGAAGGGTAAACTGTTTAGTAAAATTGCAGGCGCTGCGCTCCCTTCTTTTCTTCCCCTTTGAGCCTTCTCCCCAGCATCAGCAGGCCAAAACTGTCAATAAAGCTACAACCTTGACAAAAGCATTGGGGAGATGAAAGGAGAATGGAGGATACACATTTTGGACAAATCAAACTGGCAAACAGAGTATAGCAGCGGAACAAAATAAAGTGTCTTTCCTTCAGAAAAAGTGGACAGTCCAATGGAGAGGAAAAAAAGTATAGCAGCACAGCAAGGCAAAACACAACATAGAAAAGTTATGAGATCTCTATATGCTGGATATTAATAGAAAAAGAAGAAATCTCTAGCAGCTTATTAGTAATCTGAAATCAGTAGATTGGGGGAGGGGATTTCATTAGAGCAGCAAAAACATCCTAGCAAGTTAAAAAATTGTAGTTACAGTGGACAGAAACTCCAGCAAATATATTAGCTCAATTATAAAATATCCTACAATGGCTGTGACATGATTGTTACACTAAAAATAATAATAACATAGTAAAGAAGGATCATTACCCAAAAGGAGATAGTTCCCTTGAGAAATTTCTGGCGCTGAGTTGCAAACTAGCTTATTAAATTCATAAAATATTAATATATTTGGCAGGCTGCTAGGATTCATATAAGGCAAGTATAATGGGAAGTTATTGTAAAAATACTGTAAAGCAGGGATATCCAACCCTGACAACTTTAAGACTTGTGGACTTGAACTCTCAGAATTCCCCAGCTAGTCATAGTGGCTGGGGAATTCTGAGAGTTGAAATCCACTGGTCAAAAGTTGACAATATTAGACACCCTGCTGTAAAGTTTTATGAATAGTATTAATTAACTTCTGTCTGGTCTCTGATTCATTGCTCATTGTTTAAAATAACAGAGTTTGGAGCTAGCTTTCATGCCCAAGGCAGAACTAAAACTCACAATCTTCTGATTTCTATACTAGCACCTTAATCAGTACACCAAATTATATTTCCTAAGATTTGGCAATATTTTTTAAAATGCAATAAATCTTTATTGCAGATACAAGATTTCTGTTGGCACAATGATGGTTGGGTAATTCTCTAAATCAGTGTTTGTCAACCTCAGCAACTTTAAGCTGAAGAATTCTGGGTGCTGAAGTCTTCATATCTTAAAATTGCTGAGGTTGAGAAACGCTGCTCTAAATCACTCGTGTTGAATCCTTGTGGAATGTGCTTTGAGATCAAATAATAGCCATGCCCCGTCCTATTTGTGACTTTCCCTTGCAACCTTCCAGGCCTCAAGGTGGCACCATTATGGGAAAGTCTGTCTTGAAAGAAATTGGTTGGAAAGAAATATAGGAAATAATAATGGGACATAAATTATGATGGAGAAATTATTTACTTTTCCAATATAGAAAATAATACTTTAATGCAATGAAAAAGAATAATTCAACAATGCATTAGATTGTATGCTATACAAGACTTTTTTCTTAACATATTATGGCACAGTAAATATTCAAAGGCAGTGCAATCTCTGAGATCTAGATAGATATTGGGATGATTACCTGTTTGTGAATGTACATAAAACTTAAGTAATGATTTTACATCCTAAGCTACTAAATTAATCCATCTGTTCCACAATGATTTTTTTTCTGTCCCTATCTCACACAATGTACTGTGTGAACCAAAAATGAAAAGTTCCAGTTTTTCAGCTTTCTTCCATGCAGAGGCCAGCATAATAGTATCGATTTGGGAAACAATAAAAAATAAAATACCCATTGTCTTTCAAATCAAAAATTCCTCAGAACGAATGTATTCCATTGAGCAGCAGAATTTTGACAGTGAAAATTCTTTATTGTACATGTTTTCTTTGTACTGTAAAATCTCCCATACTTCAAGTAATATGTACGTGTGGGTGTTTATGTGTTCTTGAAAATCAGCAGTGTATCTTTTCTTTCAAATCCTGAGTTTCTTTCTCACTTCCAAAATACTCTTTACATAAATGGCAAATTTGAAATATCCCATGAGCATAATGATTAATTTGACTTTGCAGATTGTTGATGAATGGAAAACTGATTGCTCAAGTCTTTTAAAGCACCATAGACATGGAGACTTATGCAGTGGAGTTCCCTATTTCTTTTACTCAGTTGCTGAGAAAAATGAGACTGTGTCCACCCTTTTCCTTCCCCAAATCTCCACAGATCCATTGATGCACTATATAACATATACACAAGCATTGTTGAGTGAGAAGGTAAAACAAGGCCATACATTTAATTTTGCAGCTACTAAGATTGTTGGACAAGCAGGCACAAAACAGCCAGGGAAGTGATTGAAGAAACAGGCCCCTCATCAGTCAACAGGAGTGCTGATTTACCACCAGCTTATCAAGTACTTGGGAAGTGAGGGCTTGGCAGCAGAAGCAAACAACAGCCAACAACTTAATAGCCAGCCATCAACACCCAATCAACATCTAAAAAGCCACATACAATAGGCACCATCTGCCTATCAAACACAGAACAGCCCACACTCCACTAAAGAGATGTTCCTTGGAGATCCAGTTCAAGTCCAAAAGCTCAGAAAAGCACCAAAACCACTGGTCCTGGTGACTGACCCAGATTAGATCCTATGAGAAGATAGAAGACTAGAATAGAAAATCAGTTCCCCTTCCTCTGTGATTAAAGCAAATGTATGAACTTCACAAGTCAAAGCAACTGCCAAATATGCAGGACCTAATTAAAACTGATCTTTATTAAAAATACAATAAAGATAAAGGTTGCAGAATTCATTAACATATTCATCATTGACAAATGATAACGTGTTATCCCAATATTTTAATAGGAGCTGCAGTTGATATTTGTTTGGCAACAAATTCCTCCCAAAACATTTACTTCCATAGCAATCCTTTAATACTTAAGAATGCTTATGAATGTCATCAAACTACAGTTCTAAACGCCCTTCACTATTCATGAATTTGCCAAGGGTTATAAATTCAAATATCTCAGGACAAAAGTTCTTCAACCCTGCTTTACAAACTACCTGGATTCACTTAACAGCAAGTGGATAATCACAAAATCATCATATGTTTTCACTTTTGTTCACTAGATATGAACATGGAATAAATATGCTACAAAACTGGAGTAATTTTATGGACACATGTTAGAAGCAGTCACCTGCATGATTTCTGTTGGAAAAGGCTGAGAGATTAGCCAAGTAAAATTAATTATCAAAGCTAATAAAGTTTGCACCTTTCAATAATATAAGTGGAGCAAAAACTATTGCATTTCTGGTGCCTTTATAGCCATGATAATCCAGAATGTTCAAGAGTTGTAGTCGTTTAAATGTATAATTTTAATATTCACACTTGGGTAATTTTGAAATAAAGGTACACTTGCTTACCCTAGAGCATGGTTTTTAAAAATTATATTTCTTTTTTTTAGTTTCCCGTTCGACAAAACTACCAGAAATATTGCAAACCATTTTATGACAAAATCTTATGCATAGCCATAGGATGTTAGTTAAGGATGAACAGAATGTGCATACTTTTCAGACAACACTCCAGACAATGTATTTGTAATTCAAATTTGGCTCACAATGCATGCATTTACATTTTATAATGACTTTCACAGCCTAAAAAAAAAACCTTGGAGGAAGCAGATTTTACCCAGTTACTGAAACGTAAAAAAGATAGAGTCAGTAGCCTCATATTAAATACAACTTCTATTTTCAACTTCATCATTTACAATGAAAAATAGTGACAGTGAGATTATGCTTCAGGCATTTTATGAAATGAAGAACACTTTCCTCCTTCCCCCGCCCTGCATCTATCTCCCCCTGTGCCCAATCTTGAAGTTGAAATTTTATTATAGTCTCAAATGCAAGGGACAGAGCTAGGAAGGCAGTAGAAATTGCATGTATTTTAATACAAAATTGACCTAAACTCATTAAAAACGTGAAGATGTTTTCTAAAGGAAGTCCAGCAAGGTATTTAGAATGTTTTTGATTCATGACTTAAATTTTTAAATTTCTCTTCCTAACAAGAACAGGTAGAACTTAAAAGTCCATAAATCTGCTCCAATCACACCTGAATATTTTTTTAAAAATCTTTCCTCACTATTGATTGAAATTCTTATAGTTGATTGCACAGTGAACCATAAGTATAGCCTTGGTTCCACAGTTCTATCCACCCATCAAGTTCTTTCCAAGGACTTGGGAGAGGCAGATGTTGGCTCTTCTGATGAGCCTATCCAGTATGGTTGAACTTCTGGCACATGTCTCATCTTTTTCAGAACACACAAGCCCCACAACCACATCAAGATGGTGTATCATTACCATTGTTATGTGGGGGAGGGAATTTACAGTAAGATTACCAGTCTATGACTCATGGAAAGTTAATTATTCAAGTCATAACCAAGAATCATAGAATTATTAAGGTAGTTTTTAAGAATATAGGCAATTCCAAGAAAGGTGGCTTTGCTTGTTTGTTTGTTTTGTTTGTGTTTGTTTGTTTGTTTGTTCTAAAATTAGTTTGTTCAGGTTTTAAAAATTCAATGCTTGCAAGAAATATTTCGAGGACTCTACTTATAATTGATATGACAACAGATTTCTTTTCCATAAGCTTCAACTTTCATCTTCAAATCCTGATATTTCATTTTTTTTCAATTGCTTTTCCTCAATCTTAGCATTGCCCAGAATAGCAACATCAATGAACTTCCTTCTTTTCAATTATATCAGGCATGTTATGAACAGGATGCCTGGGAGTTTGGATCTTAAAGACCTATAAGATCTTAATCTGTTCATGTTGAGTTTTACAAACAGTATAACACTATTTTACCATATTCAAGGAACATAAATCATATTTGTCTCTCAAGACCAGCTGTAATAAAAATAGATTTATATGACTACTTTACCAAATAGGCAGTCTTGTGTATTAATAATAAGAAAGACAAAAAAGGCTGGGGAGTGGACATTATAATACCTGGAGAGAACAGAAGAGAAGAGAAAGAATTGGAGAAAATCACAAAATATAAAGTTCTGCAAATAGAATTGGAACAATTATTATTCCAGGACTTCTGGAAGTGTCCACATGACATTTTAATGTCATCAGCATTAAAAAAAAACATAATTAATTGTAAAAAGTAACTTTACTTGGAATAGTTTATATCTTGCAATGATACTTTTAACAACATCAAACAACATCTAACTATCCCGGGTCCTTGGGAAAGATTTCAAGATGCATAAAAATGCCACATCCAGTCTAAAGAGTCTGGATTCTAACTGACTGGCTGATTGTGTGACAAACCATAATAATAACAAAACAATAAGCAATACGAATAAAACAACAACAAAAGCATACAACCCCACTAAAACTATTATTAAAAGCATATTAACACAGATGGGCAAGTGCAATCAATACATCACATTTAAGGGAACCACTGAAAAGCCTCTCCAGTACAAACAGTGTGGTCTTCAGAGCCATTCAGAAGGTCAGAAGGACAAGACCAATCTATGTTACAAGGGGATGATGTTCCCAAAGCTGGGCACCATGTTGAAAAGATGCCTCTTCTTGGGTTTCATTGTATACAATATTACAAATTGCAAAGATGACTCTGTCATATGGTTGGGTGGATATTCTGTCAATGTCCTCATTTTAATAGACTATTTTATTGCAATTTCAAACCCACAAAAATATTAATGTAAGTCTTAACAGTTATAAGAGCTAAAATAATTGCTTTCAAAGTGGAAGCAATGTCAGCCAATATAGAATTAATGAACTCTTTATAGATTGATAGTTTTCATAACCAAGTTTGAATAGATACCTTTACAGTTATTTCAATTTTAACAAATAAATGTAATCCAATAATGTAAGTCAGTTTCAAAGTTTACCAATCTGTAATACATTAATTTCATTAACCGCATATTAATTAATCAGCAACTACAAACGTTTATGATGCATTTTACATGTGAAAATGTATGGTATAATTGGAGGGAAGAGTAAGATACAGAATGGGATTCCTAACACATCCCCCTGTAATTAGTTTTCTTATCACAATCTTGAGAGAGCAATGAACTTTTGCATTTTATGTTTTTCAAACATATGTTACTTAAGCACAGTTTCTACACAATAAGGGCTTAAGTATTTGAATAGTTGCATAGGAAGTTAGTTACTTTTCAAATCTTATAATAATTTGCGAAATACAATTAATTGTTTGTAAAAATGTTGAGTACTGATCGTGGGTCTCAAAATATTGGGGGTGATTCTTAGCCACCCCATGCAGACTATTGTATGCTGTTATCTATGCTGCTTCTTATTTAAAATATTATTTTTTCATTGATTCCTATTTCTTAATTGCTGCTTCCCCTTCTTTTTTTCCCCTTTGCATGTTACTTCTCCCTGTATGCTTCATGAATACTTTTCACATTTTGATTGCTTTATCTCTCAATATTGCTAATGTATTTAATGGTTATTTGTTCTTTTAACTAATTTGTTTTTAATTGTGATTTCATTAAAATTACTATGATAAAAGCGAATATAAACAAATGAAATAAAAAAGGAAATGAACAGAAAATAGAAAGAGATAGTAAAGGAAGAAAAGTGAATTATAGTAAAGAAAAAGAATATATATATATACACATACACACACACATACATACATACATACATACATACATACATACATACATACATACATAAATGACTCCCACCTTTAATTCAGCAAGTATAAACAATGTTAGCAACATTACTTTATTGTAAAATGCAACAATTTATCTCTTCTTCCAATCCTATCTCTTATCTGTAAAGAAATCAATACTTTGTCATTTTAGTTCTGATCAGTAAAAGTCCATTAAAAATTACCAGAGATAATAACATATCTATTTTAACCTTGACAAAGCCAACTTTATATTCTGTCCTTTTATTTTTAATAATTTTGATCTTTAGTCCCTTTGAGTAATATCCCAGAACTTGATTTCTTTTCATGTTTTCTTTATTCCTTTTCATAAAATTTTTCAAAGCAGCCTCAATTATAAAACCAATATAGAAAAATTATCCGGATCACTTTTCTGGTTTGTTATTTGTATATTCCTTTTAATTATTAAGGCATCCACCAGGTTATTTTATACATCCAATGTAGTATGTTTTTCTATATCATGTTTATAGCTTGTCATTTTGAAGTCCACTTTCATATCAGCCTCAGTCTTTTATGGTAAAACTTATTCTTTTATATAACACCTTTAAAGAAAGTATAATTATAGATACATACTAATCTTAAAATTAATTCTGGGTTCATTGTTCAAAAATATCTTTAATATGTCAACTGCTAAAATATTTTGCTTCATGCTATATTAGTAAGTCAAATTGAAGCTTTTTTTCTCCTTTAATTGCAATCTTTCTTTCTTTCTTTCTAGTTCCCTCTAGTGCCCAATCTTCAAAGTTCTATCCTAGCACATTAAAAAAAAAATCAAGCAAAAGCATTTTTCCATCAGAAGAATTATATTTAATTCTGAAACCTTATTTCAAATCCATCTGGATTCTTACTCGGTAACTTTCTAAAATCAAAGGTCTAATCTTCCTTTCGCTGCTTTTTTTTAAAGTCCTTAAATGTGTTTAAAGGTTGTTTTCAGTAAGAATTGAGGGAAAGTCATCAGGTGTTTTCAGACTTGTCAATCTAAAGGTTCCTAATGACTGAAAATTAGTTAACAAGCAATTTTTGAAAGTAATTAGAAAAGGAAGTAGGCAAACAGAGTCCTTTCAGAGGTGCTAACCAGAGTTTGGATAAGATGGCTATTCCTTCATCTCCCACACGTCTAACCTCACTGAAAACTGCGGTGGTCTCCTTGAGAGCAGCAACTATTTGAAGCACTTGTGGATAACCTGAAGTCCTCTCCTTTTTTGGAGAGGAATTACAAAAAGTTAGTCTACTCACTGGCATATTATTCTGTTGTGGTCATTGTCTCTGCTATTTGCAGTCATTTTCAGTCTGCCATTCCTTCTCTGAAAGTTTGTTTGTTCAGCTTGTGAAGCTAGCCAATTCTATCACTTCTATGTAGTGTAACATTCTCTTTTGAATCCGCTTTTCCTTGTACTATTATTTCCTACCTTTTCCCACCCTTTCAGTTTTTCACACATCATTTTACATCATTTTATATATTGCCACTCAATAACATTCAAACTTTTTTCCCTGAAATGTGTGTGGTCACCATTAATGAAGTTCAAATTCTCTCGGGGATGTATAATTTTTAAATATTCTTGGTTAAAGTATTCTGCTTGGTCACTGGTCCTTACTAAAGAGTCCTGGGATAAGAACATCACACATGCATGCATAAACACACACACATTCATACCGAGACATTCACATATATAACATTTTCTGGCTACCTTGAATAAAATTTTACCAAAGAATAATGTTCTGAAGTTGAAATGTTTCAATACTGAATAAGTTTTAATGTTAAATGTAAAAGATTTTCAGAACCTCATTCTACCTACAGTGTGATTATTTTAAAAGCAAAATTTAATAGGGATGTATGGTTGGGAAGGACAATAGCCTTGCTGTGGGTTTTTTTAAAATCTAGTTGTATTAATGTGTATGGCTTTTGAAATGTCACATTTTGCAAATAGATCTGAGTTTCTTGCTCTTCTTTTACTTATGACAATCAGAACCTTAAATTACTTTTCAAGCACAGCCTATCTAAAGCTGTAATATATTACGTGGCCATGAAAAGCAAGAAGGAGTATGACTTTCAGAGCTAATATGATCCATTTATCTGAAGAGCTACACACAGTGTCTGTAAGTATAATGACTTTTTTTCCTTCAAATGTGATATCATCTGGAAGTCTGCATAAAATTCAAAGGTAGAATTTCCTGGAAGCTTTAAAGTCTTTTATTTTAAACTTCACTTTCATTTTTTTACCAAAAATAAATCATGTTTACCTTCAATAATATGGAAAATATTTTTTTCTATAGTAAGCAAATAACACCAAAAATATTCATCATTTTTACATTTCAAAGTTTGAGTTGATGTAATATAACATTCATCTTATGTATAACAACCTGATTCTAAATTCCTGAATATAGCATTTGCTACAAGATGTCAGTAAATTTCCCACACATACAGGAGCATTTGCATGATGTCAAAATGGGGGCACAACCTGGCAATTGGTGCCCTGCCACTTTTTACTAGCATATGATGCACATGGAACTACAGTTACCTGGCTGCACCTACTATTTTATCATTGTTGATGACTCCTATAAAAACTCTTATACCAGAACTATATGGACCTATAATATATATGTTTTAGTGAGTGTGTCATTGATGAATGCCATTGCTGTACATAAGATTAGGAAAATCTAGCAAGGTGTGCGTTCACACAGTACAATACTATAATTATTGGGATAATTATAATGATATAAGAAGATGATCTATGTGGAAAATCTTAGGAATGTATACACTGCTTCACTTTCAAATGCAAAAACAAAGTGCTTTGGACCATGCAGGAGCATTCACATAACAGCTCATTTCAATTCATTAAAATAGTCACATCTGTTTTGGAAACCAAGCAACTGCATTCACTAAGTGCAGCGCTATTCAAGAAAGAATGTGTGCGGTAAACAGGTGCTATGCACACTATGAAGCGCCATTTTATTCTTGAATCAAAAGCACAAGAAAATATAATATCTATGTTTGGGCTAAGAATAGTAGCCTTATTTATTTTATTTATTTATTTAATCAGATTTATAGACCGCCCCTCTCCCTTGCGGGACTCGGGGCGGTTTACAGTAAAATTACTGTATATAATACTGTAATAATATACTGTATACTGTAATAATTATCTGTCCAAACACAATCTTAAGAAAAAAGCGTGCTTAGTTAACAAAGGAAATTTCCTCAGCCTGTCTTAATTGTGAATCTAAACAGCTGCCATTTTTTCCTCTGATTGCAAGAGCAGATTTGTTCAGTCACAGAGCAGATCAGCCAGCAGCCCCTCCCCCTCCATTTTTTCCTTGCTCTCCCCAAATCTGCTTAGAGGTTAGAGATTGAGATACAGGAAGTACCGAGAAAGATAGAATAAGGGAAGTCCTGTTGCAGGACGAAAAATCCACTTGCATTACTTTGATGTAATTTTTCAATTCCAGCATCCTGTTTCCAAAAATGGATAACCAGATGTCTATGGGAAACTTGCAAACAGGACAGGAACAATCAGTTCTCTCTTGCTTCACCCAGCAATTAGCATCAATGGCATAGCAATTCTAAAGATGAAAGTTCAATGTGTCTTACACAGTAATAGTGATGAACTTGATATATTTATTTATTTAAATTTACTTATGGTAAACTATTATCTAGGATGTAATGTTTTATTTTGGCTAATTAAAGGAAAAGATTCTAAATGTTTTAAATAAAAAAATTAAAAATGTACAACAGGTTTTAACCTGATATATACATTCCTATATTCATACATACATACATACATACATACATACATACATACATACATACATACATACCAGAATTAATAAAAACAAAGTACATTAAAGCATGCTATTATTTAAACTAAGATCCTGGCAAAACATCGTAATGTGTATTACAATGTTTATTATGAAAAGAAGAATTATGTTTATTATGAAAAGAAGGGAAAAATATGTTTATTATGAAAAGAAGGACTAGGGTGACATGATAGCAATATTCCAGTATTTGAGGGGCTGCCACAAAGAAAAGGGGGTCACTTTATTTTCCAAAGCACCAGAAGGCGAGACAAGAAACATTGGCGAAAACTAATGAAAGAGAGAAGCAACATGGAACTAAGGAGAAACTTCCTAACAATGAGAAAAATTAATCAGTGGAACTGCTTGTCTTCAGAAGTTGTGGGTGCTTCCATTACTGGAGGTTTTTAAGAAAAGATTGGGCAGCCATTTGCCTGAAATGTATAGGGTCTCATGCTTGAGCAAGGGGTTGGACTAGAAGACCTCCAAAGTTACTTCCAGCTTTATTCTGATTAGATTAGTATTAGTATTCAGACATTTCCAAACTGCAAGTCCTTTTCAATTCAATGGTCTTACACCAAGTGAACTTGCATTAGGATGGCAAAATTACACTAAGATATGTGCATGTTTGGCTAATGCTTAAAATGCAATATTGGCTTTTTAAAATGCTTCTGAAAATTAGTTATTTTATATAAAATATATAAAATATAAAATACTGAAAAGTGATGGAAAACTCTTACTCTCCAAGACTATCTGCTTGCTCTTTGTTTTGTTTCCAAACAACTACATGGGCACAAAACATCCTTGGAGAAAAAACAGCGGCCGTAATTTCTTTTCCTATAATATTTTACTTATAGCAAAGTTTTCATCCTTCAACTGCAAAATCCACTATATGTTAGGATAATAAAGATTAGACGTGCTGTCCCACACAAATACGATCACAAGTAAAAAAATGTCATATTAAGATTCAATCATCTAAATAAAGAATGCATAGTTCAAAACAGAACATCTATACATCTAAATAGCTCTTTCATAGAATGTTCAACCACAGATATAGACAAGCAAATTCTCTGGATATAAGGCTTGTACTGAGGAGGATCCCTTGGAAATTACAAATAAGCAGAGACTGAGCACGTCTTGTATTTCCTGTTTTTATGTTTCCAGTATAATCTGTTGCCTGCTAATTATGCACAGTGCTTTCAGATTATGGCTGCAAAACTCCAAACAGCCACTACATGGCGTTAACTATATATAGTACAAGTAATCCCCGACTTTCAACGATAATGGAACCTGCCCATTATGTCTTAAGTCATGGTAGTTGTAAAGTAGATCACCCATATGACCGACCCAATTTTATGAGTTATTTTGCATCAGTTATAAAGCAAATGCTGCAGTCAAAAAGCAAACCCATGGTTTGCTATAAGATAGGGTTTTTTTTGCCAAAAACCAGAAGTAAATGCTAGTTTTCAGCAAAAGTGTTGTAAAACACAGTCATGTAATTGTGGCTGTAAATATGAGCTGGTCACTTGATGCCCAACATACAGTCATATGTTGGGGCGGGAGGGGGGGGAAGCAGCCATCAGAACTTCAAAATTGGATCTTAAGTACTTTTGGGACAGGTGGGTCTGTGTAACTTTGAACGGTCGCTAAGCGACCGGTTGTAATTCGAGGACTATCTTTACTGTACTTCTTTCTTTTTGTTCTGTCATTCAGGGTCCATTACGAGTTTTGCAGTCCAGATCTGATAGTTCTAATGATGCAGGGTCTGTTGTGTGAATGAGGCTTTACATCAAAGGGCATGCGTGCATGCACACAGAACCCAAAATGGAAATAGAGACAGGATAACTGTTAAGTAAATATTTTATTCTTATATTTTTAGCATATCCTTCCTTTAAAGAGATTAAGGGTTCCTCTGTTCGATTTGTTATTCTCATCAAAACCTCATGAGGTAGGTTTGCTGAGAGAAAAAATCATTAAGAAATGATAATACGTGACCTTCGTGATTGTGACTAATGTTGGATTCTATTCTAACTACTAAACAACGGTGTCTTTTCTATATAAGTGGACAATGACTTCACCTCAATTTCTCACTGCTTTGTGCCTCGTATTCTTATACGAGGATTTTAATTTTCTTTTTATTGGCTTTTTTATTTATTGTTGTGTGCTGCCCAGAGACCCCTTTAGGAGAAGGTGGGTAACCATATAAATTTGATTAATAAATAATAATTTATTAATTTCCCCCCTGTTCAGCTCTACTTACAGTTGTATACACAGAGCCTCTAAAACTAATGTGTTGCTTTTTACAATTATCATTTTTGAAGCAATAGAGTCGAACATCCTCTAAAAAGTAGATTGGCAATACCCATATGGTTATTCAGAAGAGACTGCACATAACAGATTGCAGTCCCAGAGCAAGCAGGAGGATGTTGACTTATGACAGACAGATATGTATATGTATGCATATTCCCCAGGCTTTTTCATTTGGATGTTTTTAAAATGTCAGGTCTGATTGTTTTTGGCATTGCCTTTTTTGATGCAAACTGTTTTCCTGGATCTTATCAGCTAATGTAAACTGCACTGGAAATGTGGGCCTGAAATACAGTTTCAACAGAAAGGCAATGTTTCAAGAAAAACACTGTAATGTGACTGTGCTTAATGTGGTTCTGATCCTGCAAAGAGTGGCTTGCTAGTCATTGCAGATCCTACTCCAAAGAGAAAACATGTACAAAAACAATAGTAAACCTCATGATATTCAGGATAGACTTTATGGCACAAATTTCGCCGGTTACAATTCATTTCCCTAATGCATAACCTTGGCATGCCAAAGTAGTTATAATGGAGGCAAATTTCTGAGCTCTGGATGATCAATCATCTAACTGTGCTTTGAAAAGAGACAAGGTTTCAATCATGAATTTATTAATAAGAAATGTTCAAAACCTAGTGTCTGGTGTGGCTAAAATAACACCCCCTATTTATATATAGGGGATTCAATGGATTTCAAATATAATGAAAATAATTCCTATTGTATTTGTCACTATGCAGGTGATGTGAAATGAGGCATAATGGTATTATGGCTGACACATTCTGATTTAACCAACAATTTAGGTATAATAGAACGCCTTCCCCAATCAATACATTAAAGTGAAATGAAGTGAAGTATGTGTGTGTGTACACATTCAGTATATGTACCCTGTTCCCCCCAAATAAGACATCCCCTGATAATAAGCCCAATCGAGCTTTTGAGTGCAAGGCCAAGCACTTATTTCTGGATTCAAAAAAATATAAGACAGGGTCTTATTTTTGGGGAAACACGGTAAATATGTGTATATCAAAGAAGTGTAGTTTGTAGCACCTTGAAGACAAAACGTTACAGGCTATTTGAAGGGATGGAGAACCTGCAGTCCTTCAAGTGTTATTGAACTAAGTTTTACCCCAGCAGTTTCAAGTTATAACTGACACATTGTCCCTCTGGATGTATAATTACATTTAACATTATTTTTGATATGGCTGATTCCCAGAATTTACTGTTGCTTTATATTGCATGATTTTGGTTTTAGTTTCTGAGTGTTACATATTTGTATATTTTAATCCAAATTATGTTGTAAATGCATAAGCCAAACAAATAAGTAAATACATAAAAGAATAGGTGAGTGGGAAGACATATATTAATAATTCCTGCCTTAAATTGGCACAATTTTGCTGAAAATAAATGCAAGTAAATCACCAGTTGAATGTCACTGACTCCAAATTATTTTAACCTTTTAAAAAAAAAATCTCTAAAATCAATGGATTAGCTCTTCGATATAACAGTTGCTCATTACAGATTAGGCTTCATTGCAAAATACAGTGCCTTCCCCATAAGGGTATTAAATGCAAGGGACTTTGCCTCGTGGCTATGGGAGTCTCATTGCTCCAATTTCATGTTAGTATAATGTGTGTCATAGACCAATTTTTTACTTACCAGTTCAGATCTTGATAGATAAACATGGCCACATTTTATGTAGTAACTTGGAGATACAGGGCATCTTTCCTTTTTCTTTTTAACGGAGACTTGTTTTATGATTTTAGGTTTGGGATTATTTTTGGTTAATGCATGCCACGTTGCACATGTGTGTATATGATTTTATCAACATTTTCTGATTTGATTTATACATTTTTGGGAGATCCATACAAATTAAATGCCATATAGAGATCATTCCAGGTCAAGTGGAAGTTTTTTCTAAGCAAAGCTAATCAAAAGGGTTTCTAATATCTCTTTTCTTTCTTTGAAATAGGAAGGTGGAATCATTTTTAACAGAAGAACCAGAAATACATATTGTGGGGCAAGCTCCCATTACTTAGATTCCCTAAACAAAAGTATATGTGACACTAGCCTCTTCTGCCCTAAGCATATTTGACCTGAA
This sequence comes from Sibynophis collaris, assembly GCA_036250565.1. NCBI lineage: Eukaryota > Metazoa > Chordata > Lepidosauria > Squamata > Sibynophiidae > Sibynophis > Sibynophis collaris. Next base: position 115,043 of record JANHFK010003616.1, on the reverse strand, counting down.
GTGACCCATACAGGATTTTAAGATCTATGTGTTTAATTTCTGGTTTTTAAATTAATAATAATTCAAATGTGAAAAGTTCCTTTTGTTGAGGTAATTGTAGACTTCCAGCTGCAGACCGAACAGGGGAATTTCTGGAAACATATTTATTGATTTCTTAGACTTATACCTTGCCTTTTGTATAGGAGCTCATGGTGGGATACATAACACTTCATTCTCCTATTCCAGAATGAGAACCTAGTGAATTAGTTGGGCTAAGGGAGGTAACTAAACAGTGTTTAGTTTCATTCAGTACTGTGATAAAACATATTTGGAATCTCCTTCAGTCCCCAGGTATTTGACTGATTTAAAGAGAGTTGACATACCCTTAAAGGGCCACTTTCCCTTTTAAATGTGTTACACTATGACTAGACCACTCTCATAATAATTAAAATTAGTCTGAAAAATTTAGATAAAACTAAAGGGAAACCTTAGGCTCTTAACACATTTGCAAATATATAGTCACTATACCTGAAAAATATCCGTAATCTCACATGGGTGACAGTTTTTCACTTGCTCTCTGAAGGCCTTTGGAAGGGAGATCCGGTTTGCAGAGCAGTAACCCCAGCATCTCATCTTGTTCCTGAAAAAGCTGGAGCATTTAAAAGGTTTTAAATAGCTGAAGCAAGTTATACATAGTAAGGAGGAACAAGGAGTGGGAAAAAAAAATGGACGATGTATCTTTAACCCACAAAGGGTGGAGCAGATTTTGTTCTGAGCTCGCTAACAATGGAAACTTTTTTTTTAATGTTTCCCTCCATCAGTCCTGCCAAGCAATAGGAAAAAAAGAAAAAAGAAAGAAAAGAAACTTGTTCCGCTGAGTTCAACCCCAGACAGGCTCACAACTTCCTTCCTGCTTTCCGACCCCCTCCCCTCCCTACTCTCGCTCCCGCACATTCAACAAACACTGAAGAAACAGCCAATGACAAGGGTGATGTTGGAAAAGACGAGTAACGATCACGGCGGCTGAACAGTTGAAAAATAATAGCAGTAATAATAAAGTTACAGATCCAGGCGACAGTAGAATTTGCTCGCTTTTTTTCAGTTACGCGCCGCAGGCGGGGACAAAGCGAGGCGTCTAAAAACATCTTGACCAGGAGGAAGAAATTATTTCTAGAGCAATTTTCAAGTCTGCGCGTCTTCATGGCTACAGCTTTTCCCGAAGCAATTGGATAGTCAAGGTGCCCCAACCTCTCCTGGACAGGTATGACCAACCTCTCCGATTTCACTCTCTTAATCTTTGCTCATTTCTCCGTGCATCCTTCCTAATCCTGGCGTATTTTCTCTTTCTTTCCTGAGCTTCAACTCTTGCTTCAAAAAGCGATCGCCTTTTCTGGTCGGAGAAAAAGACCCGATTTAGGCTGGAATCAGTAGCGGGCGAGAAATCAGGTTTTACGGGCATGGATAAGTAGCGAAAAAAGAGCTGCGAGCCGCTCCTACTTCTGAAAAGTGCCAAACTCAAATGGGCAAGCGAGCTTTCGTTATTGAGGGCTACGGTAAACCGCTTCGTTTGGCGGGGGCGCCTTTGGCACGCTGTCTTTTTCGGATAAGTTCCACCAGTGCCGTAGTGTAGAATACACACACACACACACAAAATATCATACCGAAACTATACTGGAAGCAAAATGTATTCAGCTGTCTTCCGTAGAAAGACAAGCACTGCAGCCAAATCGACTCTTGTTGCAGAGAACAGCGAAAAGAGCCCTGATCTTCGGGTCTCCATAGTGATTGCCATCATTTGTTTCCTCCATATAATATGAGGGCAAGACACGCATCACAGGGTTCAGCTTGCACACAAACACACACAGCCGCGTCCAGCAAGTTTACAAAATATTTAACTCACGCCACTGGCCTTCCCGCTGTCATACTGGACACACGGCGTTTACAAACTTCGTGTAATATTAAGAACCATTCAGGGACAAGCGAGCCAGAATTTGCCCAGTATGCAAGAGTTGAACACCATTGCTACTTCTTCCAGTAGATAAGCCCTACAGAGCTATCACACTTCCTATTTACTCGATCCACAAATAAATTACTTTGGGCACTATCATGTGCATAGACATGTCAACTGTTGGAGTTGTGAGAAATAAATGTTATTTAAAACATGAACAAAAGATGAATGAAGACTCCTGAGATATTGAACCTTTTTTAGAAATTCAAGAAAACTTTAAAAAAATGGGTCAGAGAAAAGTTGAAGAAATGTACATGAAACTATAAATATAATTATACTTGCTATACAATTGTAAAACATTACCTGGAGGCATATAATTATTGATATTCCAAGAAATAATATCTTAGAAACTCGTTGAAATAAATTACAAACAAGCAGACTTGGTTCAAAGAACAACAACAACTTTAAAACTCAAGATTACTTAGTAGGGTTAAAGGAAAAGCAAATCACTGAATTAAAGTAGCAAAACAACTCAGCTGATAGCTAAAAGAAAGGGGCTACTTTTAGTTCAATCCCACTTAGCATACTATATAAAAGACCTGGACAAGTCACACCTAGCCTTAGAAATATTAAGAGTAACACTAGCAATGCTAGTGTTTACCTCATTAGAAAGAGGCTAAGGCTATAGATTCTGTAATGTGTATGTTTCTAAGATTTAGTATGATGTCAGCATTAAAAAAAATCTTACATGGTTGATAATAAATGATATAATATATTGTTATTTAAGGGTAGAAAAAATCCAGGAAAGAATGATTTTAAATTTATTGCGGCCTACATCCACTGATATGAAGCCAAATTCAAGAAAATACTGGAGTCCAATTATTTTGATCTTCAAGAGTTGTTAATTATAGCAATGAAGGTATTGTAAGTTGCTGTCTAGAGTCACTCAGGATAGGGAGACAGGAAGCATATAAATTAAACAAACAAACAAACAAATAAATGGGACAAGGCAATTTCAATCAGGACCATAGGGCAGGATGAGAGGCTATTAAACTTGTTTATTTTTCCTATTTAAATTGAATACCATATTAGTTTCTTCATGAAGATACTAATTGGGAATTGAAAAAGCCAATACAAAGGGGAAATGTTAAATATAGTTCTAGCATGTTTACCTTATTTAGAATCATCTTCCACTATAGCCAGCATATCAGCTATTAAGACTTAAAAACAAACAAAAACTTAGAAAGTACACATTTCCATATCTACCTTGATCATCAAGGGTAGAGAACATGATTTTTCATGTTTCTGATAAAAATGTGTTCAGATCCATGTATTTATCAAATGTCCTTCCAAATGTCTATGGAGATTCTCAGTCATCCAGGTCATGGTTATCCCAAAGATGCTTTTTAAAGAGGCGACTGGACTTCCTTGTTTTTCTTTAAAGACATTTCACTTCTCATCCAAGAAGCTTCTTCAGCTCTGACTGGATGGAGGGGAATGGAAGGATTTATATTCCTTACAGTCAGCTGGACAGAAGGCAAATGACCAACTGTCTGCAAGGAATATAAATCCTTCTATTCCCCAGTCAGAGCTGAAGAAGCTTCTTGGATGAGAAGCAAAACATCTTCAAAGAAAAACAAGAAAGTCCAGTCGTCTCTTGAAAAAGCACCTTTGCGAGTCCCCTTTCAAGTACTACCAGGCTCTTAGTTGAAGTGTGGATTAGAAGATTGTAAAGTAATAATGATAGTATATATTACACATTATGTTGTTTATTTAATCAAATATCATCTCCTAAAGTTGTCAGGTTCCTCATTCTTCTAATTGGACATTAAAAATTGTATTTTTATCACAGAATTTTGATTATAAAATGAATGTTGTTGTAGTATAGAACAAGCATCATAGAAAAAGTGCATAGACCAACAGTACATTACATATTATACCTGCATATGCTTATTGTCTCATTCATCCATTACAAAACTCACATTACCTCCTCTATTGGCTAGTTGTTTGACCAGGTGACTATGACTATGGACCATGTGAATACATATTGAGCTAATCTTGTATTCAAAATTCATTATGGTTTATTCTTGCCAGCAATTTTGGTGTGCGCATTATATAGTTCTACTTCAGTTTCAACAGCATAGAAACTTAAATATTTAAAGCAGAGTAAATAATTAGGCAAACCTATTAGCAAGTAAAAAATCTACACTTTATTCTTGTAGGTTGATGGATAAGTTCCAAAGACTAGCAGACGGAATGACAGTTAAACAATTACATTTGCCATAGCATGAAGGGCATTACTATCTTGTTGGGTTAATCTAAATTCTTAGCATATAACTTATACAAAAATAAGAGGTGTGGTTTCATTTGGAGAAGCAGTACCATACAGATGCATATTATGCGGTTATAAATATGTCTACATTAATACAATACATAAATAGCAGAGCACATATATACCAGTAAATATATGTTAAAATATAAAATACTAATAAAACTATGTATCCTTACAGCAGGAAATAATTATATATTGTGCTTTCTC
>JANHFK010003616.1:89297-102516 GCA_036250565.1 Sibynophis collaris | reverse complement strand
GCTGTCCCAGCCAAAAATGGAGCTCGAGGCCCCATTTTTGCTGGCAGATTGCTTGGGCCACCACAGGCGCTCCCAACCTGTGTGACATCAAGCTGGCCATGCCCCCTGACCACCACCCCCGAGGTCAAACACAACCCTGATGTGGCCTCAAAGAAATCAAATTTGACTCCCCCGACCTTCAAGGTTCCTTCCAACTCTGTTAATCTCATTGTCTGCCCACAGCAGAAACAATCAATGCTCTGCTCTGAAAATCATACTCTCATCCTATCCTGCCTCTGAGATGAGGATTCAGAAGGCGTGCCTGGGGAAAGGTGTTCTTAAGAGATGTGATCTGTGTTAGCAAAATTGTGGTTCCAGTTGTTGGACCACCTTTTTCCATCCTGACCATGATCTGTTTTTCTGCCTCCTCCACAGCCTCTTTGAGCTGTGTGGAGACCAGAACCCCAATTTACGTGGCGTTTTCTTTTTTAAAAGGATTAATGGACTGGTTGACCTAGAAGATGGAAAGTTTTGAAATTGAGTAACCTGACCCTGACTTGATGCAAAGGCAGATCATATTTGTTTAGTGACCACAACTGGGACCTGCAACTTAGTCATATACCATACTATTGCTAAGTGAAACTGCGACTGCGCTTATGATCTGACTTTGGCTTTCCCTTGCTTTATAGACCTGCAAAGGTTGCAAATGTGAGGATTGGTTGCAAAGTTATTTTTCCACCACCATGGCACTGGGGTCACTAAATGAAGCAGACGCTAAATGAGGACTACCTGTAATTGAAAGTGTAAATGAAAGATCTTGTCTTTTATAGTACTTCTGTAGCCTTCCAGGCAGGGAATTCTATTCCATGCGGCTGCTGTTTCCAGGAACCTTGCCTCCTCTCTTGCTCTCTTCAAACAATGTTCTTAAACTAGTTTTCAGCTAGAAAGAACTTCTTTCCCAGCCTCCAGTTCTCCAATATAACTTCTCTGGTGGCTGCACTGCTCTGGCTGACCACTAGATGGCATCTGCAAAACGCACAACATCTAATTCTTTGCTGCCATCCCTGGATCTATAGGATGAACTGTTGACCCATCGTTTCAAAGACCAATAAGGTCAGACAGTCGATAATATTATGGGAAAGGAAAAAAAGAAGTAGTGCATGGAGTAATTAGTGAGTCATGCATACTAAGAGAAGGAGACAGTGGTGTATACTGTTATGTTGAAACTTCAGACAAGGAAACCACCCATCACCAATGTCCTTTGCATGATAAAGATGTATAGCCAGTTGCCAAAGCATAAACCTGTAAATGATAAATCTTCATGGAAAGCATAATTCTTTACTGGTTTGGGGATTATGAAGCAGGTGCCGGGGGTTCATGCTGGATATCATTGTATGGTGAAGTGATTAATTTCTTCATCACTAAGAATTCAAAAGCAGCAGAGGCTGTGTTGGCACATTATTTCCCCAATTTCTGGTTTTTCCCCCAACACATTGAATCATAAATGAACTACATGCCCTCTTTCTGTAAGACTGAAATGAGATGTTTTGTTGTTCAGTGGGGTGGAAGGCCATAGGTGTATTCTCTAATTGGCACTGTGATGAGGTTGATATCTTAATTTTTTTCAGACAGCCCCAGGATCAAACTACACTTATTATGTTACCTCTCTGTTCCCATGCAAGGTTTCTTAATTTCAGAAGAGAACAAAATGTCCTTCCACCAGGGTTTAACTGTGTTTTATTGAATATACTATGTTGGCATAAATCATGGCTTTGTGATTTCATTGACAACATTTGCCTAACATGCTAAGTTAAGAACAGACAAACCACAGCATGGCTTAGCAGGGTTTGCTGCTGTTTGATATCTGAAGATCTGAGTTCAGGGACAGAATTTTCTTCATATTTTCCTAAAGCTAAAGTTTGTTTCGTTAGCCAGCCACTTTAATGCATATTACCGCATTATTAGCATATTAGCTCCTAACATTGTTAATCATTGTCTTATACACAGCAAATTGTCTTTAAATGTACAGTTTTTCTTTTTTTTAAAAAAGAATTAAAAAACATGAAACAGAAACTAATAGCCAACAAACAAAAAGTGAAGTATTTGTAAATTGCTCTTATGTCCCTAAAATAAGATCGCTTGACTTTGCTAGAATAAACCAAGCATTGGGACATTTGATGCAATAAGTATTCATAACGTTAAATGAATAAATAATATAGCAAGCGAGGGGTCCTTGGTGCTCTCTGAGCTTGCTTATTTTTTTTGCAGACGTTTCATTACCCAAACTAGGTAACATAATCAGTGCTAGTGATGATGGTGATGTTGCATAGTTTAGGTAATGAAATGTCTGTAAGAAAACAAGCAAGCTCAGAGGGCACCAAGGACCCCTCATGTCAATCCTGAGCTACAAATATTCTCCTTTATTAGTAATATAGTTTTACTAAAGCAGCGCGATTGAGAAACATGACTTGGTTATGGCAGTAAGAAAATTCAAATGACATACTTTGCTTAATCAAAATACTGCATAATACATTAAGTATTCATATAATACATTAAGTATATATAATACATTAAGTATTTAAATATCATGTAAAGTATATGGGAAAGAATTCCTGCTGGATAATTGAGGTGTTCATAATGGGGATTCTGTTATTTTGGAATTTCAAAATGTAAAACTCCCAAAGAATAAATTAAAGGCAGCAAATCTATGGAGGGTTTCAGCATCTCTATGATTTTTAACTCAAATACAGTTCCCCACCATCTTTCTCAGTAACTGATTCCACTGTCAAACTGTTCTTATTGTTAGAAACTTCTTCTATCGTTCAAACACCCTATCCATCTTTTCATCGCTACTCAGGTACACATCGTCTTACATATTGAACTAACACAAGCAGCTGTGCTAGCTTGTTAAATCAAACTAATAAAGAGTTTTCCAAACTTTAATTCATTACAGCACATAGTACAGTTTTAGCGTTTGTTGAACTGGTGGTAGTTCATGAAATCTTACGATATATAGTACATTTGTTAATCTAAAAGGTCCCATAAAACTCTTTTATTAAATTCAGAGAAGTAGCAGTAATCCTTGACACTGAATCCATAGGTTGTAAATACGGAAAATGCATCTGTGAATAGTAATTTATTCTGCATCTACTATGTCTTTTATTTTAATATTGAGAAAATCTTTCACGATCTGGTGATCTGCTGCCATCTTGTGGCAATTGTGTGTTGACTTTTTTTTTTATAGAGGTACCTGTTAAAAACATTTCCCCCCTGAATCACACATAATAACCCTTTCCAAATAAAACTATAGATCCAAGAATGGGTTAGAAAGATATCCATGACACCATCACTGGACATGTACAATTTCACTGGATCTGTTTCATTTAATGTTACAGTTTAGTTGCACCTTACAGCATGCAACTAAAAATAGAAAAAAGGGGCCAGTTTGGTATAGTGGTTAACCTGTTGGCCTAGAAACCAGGAGACTGGCAGTTCTAATCCTACCTTAGGCATGGAAAAACTGGCTGGGTGACTTTGAACCATCTCTCTCAGTCCAATTCACCTCATGGGGTTGTTGTAGAGCAGGGGTGTCAAACTCAATCCCATTGCGGGCCATATCAGGATTTTGTTTGCCCTTGGGGGGGCGGAGTGGGCGTGGCTTGGTCATCGTGGCCAACTAGGTGGCCATGGGTGGGGTGGGGTGAGGCCAGGGTGGCACAGGCCAGTCCCTGGCTATCTCCAGGGTGGCCCCGCAGGACAACTCTGGGCCTATCGTGTGCCGAATTCGGCCCGCAGACTGCGTGTTTTACACATCTGTTGTAGAGAAAAAAGATGAGGATGGAATATTGGTATGTTTGCCACTGTTAGTTGTGCATGAAAAACAAGGTGGAACAAAAATCTAAAAAGAAATACTAAAGCCAATGGAATCAGAGATCTGGCATCACTGAACACATGCAGGAGTGTAGGGTGTGGTAAGTGGGGGCTTTTTCCCTTAATGGATCTGCAATTATATCTAGATGAACGGTGATTCGTCATTACTTTGGTGATTATTTTTTCTCCCCAACACACAAACATATACGGATATAAGAGCTGGAAAAGGCGATTTAATCCAATCCTTCAAGATATGTATCCAAATAAAGTGACTCCAATAAACAGCTGTCTAGCTTCCCTCCCCCCTTTCCCCCGTGAAGTTACATCCAGGAGAAGAAGAGTATAACATCTTTCTCAGTTACTGGTTCCATTGTCATACTGCTCTTATTGTCAGAAACCTTTTCCAACATTCAAAGATGCTTTTCCCCTCCACTCATGTACATACCACATAACATATTGACAGTATACTGTTTTGGAGTGTTCTGAAAAATGACAATATAATGGCAAACTTATTTCTGAGGTTGCACCATTTCAGTATCGTTTCAAAAAGGTTCCATATGCCAAATTAGCGATCTGTGGGACTAGGCCTTCACTGTGTTCAAAATTCCTATAATTGAGGAATGAATGTAAACAGATTTCTACCATAGGGTGCCCACTTTCACAATGCCATCTTTTATTCCTGGAGCAGATGCATTGGCATGAATTGGAATAACCTATTTTAGCATTATTGTGGAGGTCTAGCCAGTATTTCTCAATCTCAGCAACTATAAGATGTGTGGATCCCAGCAGGCATCCTGGCTTGGGAATTCTGTGAAATGAAGTCCACACATCTGAAAGTTGCAGAAGTCAAGAAACACTAGCGTGAAATCTGGCTCTTCTTGCCCAAATAATTGTCGGCTTGAGCATTCACATATTAACAATGATTCCCTGAATCTTTGTTTCCTTGTTAAATAAAGAGACTACACAGCCTCTAACAGCATGGATATGGTTTCATCAGGACCCTGAAAATCAAGAATTTGGTCCACTTAAAAATAAGCATTAGATGAATGGGTTCTAGGGAGAAACTCACAGGAAGGAATGGAAACAATTTATAAAATATTTTCCAACCACTAGGTCAGTGATGGCTAACCTTTTTGCTGTCGGGTGCCAAAAGGAGGGGAAGCAGGGGGTCGTTGTGCTTGAGTGTGCCCACACCCATAATTCAATGCTCCCCGCTCCCCGTGCATACGCGTGAGACACCCACCCCCCACTCCTTCCGCTTTTGGCACATAATGGCAAGGTGTGCCTGGTAGGCCAGTTTTTCACTCTCCCCTGGCTCCAGAGGTTTTCTAGGAGCCTGGGGAGGGCAAAAACGGCCTTCCTCACCCCCCCGGAGGCCAGAAACAGCCTTTTCCCCGACTTTTGGTGGGCCCAGAAGGCCCAAAAATCAACCAACTGGCACAGGCATATGCGCTGCAGCTTAGCTGGGGCAACGCTCGTATGCCCATCAATACGGCTCCGAGTGCCACCTGTGGCATCCGTGCAATAGGTTCGCCATCACTGCTTTATAGAATAGCTAATGGGTAGTTGAGAATTCTGAATATTGCCATTCCAACACAACTGGAAAGTGCCAGTATGAAGAAAGTTTAAAATTATGGGGAAATTGAACCTGCAGTCTAATCCACTCAACTAATCCCATCCAGTATTTTTATATGGCCAAACACAATACCTGAGACACAGTTTTGATTATAGTTTGATAAACATTCCGCAAATCTTTGCCGACTAGCTATATTCTGCAGCTATATTTTAATGCTTGGAAAATAAGTAATGTTTCCAAGCAAACCAATCTTCTGTCTGAATATATGAAAACACAAAAGTATAAAAGGGACTGAAAATTGTTCTGATTTTACCTCAGTATTCATGTGCTTGGGTTCTGCCCCCTTTGCCTATTCAGTATGAAGAATTTTTAATATATGCATCTGCAAGCACTTCATAGTATTTTCATGATTAAGAAGTTGCCTGATTAATTATCTGCTAGAAACAATTTTATGCATCCAGATCCTGAGAACAATTTATACATTATAGCCTATATCAGGGGTGTGAAACTAGTGGCCCACAGGCCAGATGCGTCACGCACAGGCCACGCCCACCCCAGCTCCACGGAGGGGAAAACATCATGAAACATCACATGGCGACAACGTGATGTAGCAAGCTTGACATCCATGATCTATACAGAAATATGGTGATCTCCCAATTGAACTATTGCAATGCACTCTACATGGGGCTAACCCTGAAAAGTATCCAGAAGCTTCAGCTGGTACAGAGAGTGGCAGCATGAGTCATACTGGGTATCCAAAGAAGGGCACATATAATGCTCTGCAAATTGCACTGGATACTAGTTTATTTCCAGGTCCAGTTCAAGGTGTTGGTCATCACCTATAAAGCCTACATGGGGCAGGAAAGCCCCCAGTCTCTTGGCCTTCTGCAAAGGGGTCAAAATTTGGCTCTGTGGTCTTGCATGGGGGGCACAGAGGACAACGCAACCATGGGGCTGGCTAGTCCCCTGAGAGCCTCCCCACCTGTTATACTCCAACATTAATTAGCCATTTTAGGATTTTTCTTTGCCTTTTGATATTTAATTATTTTATCATTTAAATTTGTAACCCTAATTCAATTTTTCATTTTAATGTTAATTTTATACTTTTTATTTATCAGTTATATTATATTGCACATTACCCAGGTCCTCTCTTTGAGGGACCTGGGTAGTTTAGAAATATGAAATAAAAATAAATGCATAAATAAATACAAACTAACCAAGCAATATCTTTTTAAAATTTCTAGTTTAGCATTTCCTATTAGTATTTTTAAAACTATTGTCCAAAAAAACTTTTAAATAATAGTTCCCATCATTCAATGTAGGAGTGAAATATTTGTCTTTTTGTTACTCAACTGAATGTCCTACTAAGGACATAGAATAAATGATGACTTGAAGTAGGATACACCTTATTTAAATACTCATAACTGAAGACTCATCAGGTGATCATCCTTTTCTTAACACCGAATGATGAGGAAATCTTTCAGAAACATCTGCTTGTCTCTTGTAACTCGTGTTTTTTGTGGGTAAGTTTCTGCATTGATGTCTCAACACAATATGACTTCAATATGTTTTTCAATCCATAGTTCCTATTTAAACTAGAAAGTTTTAGATTAGAATAAATACATATTTTTTCTGAAAAAGAAAGACACTCTGAAGCAATTCCCATTTTATTGTTTCAGTATTGTATCAACATATACTAAATCACTATTTTTAAAAAGGTTCTGCTTAAATTGTGTACAATACCATATAGATACACTATGTAATTAGTCCTTGTCTAGATAAGAACACTAAGCAACTCTATGTTCTATGCCAGTAGTATCTGCAGAGCATTTCAGTTACTTTCAACAAGGCTTCTCTGTTACTTTCTAATATCCTGTAATAGGGTAATGTCCTATAACTCAGTGGTTTGGTTTACACATCACACTAAGAAATAGTAATGGTTGTGGTTTTAATTTACTGTATTATGTGAATCAGCCGTGGTTTAAGATTTAATATGCTGTACATATTCAGCTTTTTGATGAAGCAAACCATAGCTTAATATTAACAAATTGCTATTAGCATATACTTGGAAAGAAGTCAGTTCTAATTTTAACATCATAATTTTGCTATATATTTTGGGTGGAATTGCAAGACTTTTCATCATTTGACTTAGTGTTGCCTTAGGCCAATGAAATTTAGTCTTTTTTTTGAAGTATGTCATATGCTATTTTTCTCTATTCTAGAACCTAGATCACATTCTGTTTTGCACTGAATATTCCTACTTCAGTTAGACAAACTGCCAGCACAGATGTCATGTTGATTCTGTACCTATGAGAGAATAATTTTCAATTCATTCTCATAGACTCACAATTTATTTTTTCAAAGAAAAAGGATTCAGATTAAAAACAGATTTTGCACAAAAAATCTAATGGATAAAAATATATCAGATATATTTATTTGGAAAAACAGATATAAAAGTAATGATGTAAAGTAAATATAACAACTAATGTATAAATATGGAAAAACCAGAATGTTTACTAAAAAATAGATTAATGGATTAATATTCACAAGTATTGCAGAATAGGTTTATTAAAAATTCATAATAAGGGAATAGGCATCATATCTTTCATATCTATCATATACTACATTATGCTCTTGGAAGTTCTGTAATTTCTGTGCAGTGAGAATTAAGGTTTATTGGCTGAAGCTGTTGATAATCGACTCCAGAACAACAAAAGTACATTTAACAAAGGTATTTTATAGAATTACGTATTACGTATGGTAATGTAAAAAGTTTTAAAAGATTGTGAGCAAGGAAAATAATCCTGTCAATAGCTATTTAATATAATAGACAAGAATGGAATGTCATATGTTTAAAAGCAGTACAAGTATAAATATAGGATGTCTGGAATAATTAGATGTTGTCATTTTTATGCTTTACCTATGAACTTGCAGAAATATATTATTGGCTAGTTTTCAAGTTAGATTTCTGAACTATATGAATTAATGTTGTGATCTAGGAGGCTGGTTTTAAGTTCTTACCCCACACAGCATGGAATTCATGGAATGTAACATTACTCCGAAATTTTCAGCTTTCATTTGTTTTTAACAAATCACATGTTTCGTTTCACTTAACTAAAGCTGTTACTAAAGTATAGAACTCTGATGAAAAGACATGATATGATTTAAATACCTTCAACTTTCTGGATAGTGTTGGCCCCTAACAATCCACAATATGCACCTGTGTTGTTTACTCTTAGTGAGATGTGTGATTTCTCTCTGTTTGGATTTGAAGCAATTAATAAAACTGCTTTGAATTTGTGAGCATAAATGCATGCTATTGCAGTCACTCAATTTTTTTTCTTAGCCATCTTCATTTGGGAAAAAAACTCATTCATGATTGATGTATTCTGAGGCCAGAACTTTCCTAGTAATGAGAGAAACGTGACTGGGCATATTTTGTGCTTTTTTTCTTTTGCATGACAAGTTTAACTTCATCCATAATGCTTTAACAATTTTTCTTTCCTAATGGAAGAAATCTCTTTCAATCTCATGTATTTCATACTTCGTTCTGTTTTAATTCTATAATCTTTTATTATAGAAAATGATTATAGGATACAAGAATGATTAGTCCTTGAGGATGTTGGTCCAGACTTGTTGTAAAATATTTTTGAGAGGAAGCTTCTCATACTGTAAATTTAAATCCCCAAACAAAGCATGGAAGAAATTAGTATTGAGAAATATTTATCATAATGTTACATTTCAGATGGTTTTTTTAAATATACAGATTCCTGTTTCAAAAATTGTATCTATAATAAGAACATGGGCTTTAGGTTAAGCATTACAATTGTTTTAGGTTAAAGCATTGCAAACAATATGTTTGTCTTTAAAGGAAGATCCATATATAGCAACATTTCAACAACAGCTTCAGAATTTGCAAGGTTTCCCCAGAGACAGTTAAGAATGTTAACTTTCAGTTCAATTACGTATGTGATTTTGAGAGCATGCTCTTGTAAAAACATGAAAAAAGCCTCTTATGAAATAAGAATATACATTTGTGTTATATAAAGCCTATGAGAACCCCTCACTGGGAAAATGAATGATCTTGATGGCATATTTTGCTAATTTTGCATCTTGATAAAAGTTCATTATTGTAGCTAATTTACTTGGTGATTGTAAAAGTTTCTTTAAATAGGATTTGGAGAGAAAAAGGAATTAGTTCTTCTCTCTTTCTTTTCACAATAGTGTATACACAGTTTTCCAGTTCTTATAAGAGTAATCTGTTCTCTCTTTGGCAAAAAAAAGCAGAAGCCCAAGCACTTTTAAAATACTTTTTCTTATTTTAAATACAACATTTTCATAAGAGCACTAAAGAGGACACCTTTAGAATTAAAAAAAATATTAAAGTGGTAAATGTGCTTATTTTTGACTGGAAAGAATTAGTCGATGCATAATTGCTACCAAAATGTTGCTGCTGCTCCCGTTCAACATAGAAGGCTATTTTGCTTGCTGCGGTTAGTTAGGCCATGAAGGCGAATCTCCCTTCTCCAAGCGGGTAACCTCTAGATGTACTAGAATTTCAATTTCCAGATTATCAAATCAATATAGCTTTTTATAAAGGAAGATTTGCCTAACTTTTAACAGAACCGTTGAAACATTTAGAAGCTCTTTCTTAATAACTGCTACTAGGATCCTAATATAAAAGTGTAATTAGAGCAAAGTATCAGTGACCTCCAAAATATTACGAAAGCAGGCGGATTTGTGGTAAACTATTTGCTACATAGTCACAACAGTTCATGAATGCTGTGTTTGTAATAAAAATATTTTGAAAAGTTTTATTGACCCATCACCTTTCAGATCTCTTGAACCCAGCGCTTATTTAGTTTCTCCAACCGGCACAGTGTGGTGACTCCAGGTAGAAGTAGAAAAAAGGATTATGTGTTACTATTTAATTGCCTCATATGCTAAGGTCAATTACTGAAAAACGGTTTTTAGTACTGAAATAGAACAATCACTTCTATATTTCTGCTTCCCAGGACAAAGCATTCTAAAATTGTTGCCTACTTTGAGCAAAAAACACTGTTAACATAAGCAAAAGATTGAGAAGTGTTGCCCTTGTTTGGTATTGAAATGAAAAGCTTATTCGTTTCTTTGATTGACATTGAGTGAGAAATAATGGTGAAATGTGATTACTGTAGTTTATAATGATATATTTTATTCAAGCAATAAACATAGCCCTCAATTTTGTTTTTCCTGAGGAGTCCAAAAGTACTAGATTACAACAGCAATAACAAAAAAAGATTAATTTCCTATGTAAAACCATTCTTATTTCTTCTCTAGGAACTTGGGAGTGGGAAAACAAATAAACATATTATTTGGCAAGTGCTAGTTGTTGTGAAAGAAAAACAGAAACTAGAATTAAATACAGTACATACATAAACAGCATGCTGTTCACTTTCAGAGTAAGTAACATTATATAAAGTGCAGAAAAGGAGTAAGAAGTAGTAAACGAAAGAAATTATGGTCACAAAATAAGATAAGGAAACATATCTAAACCCAGTTTACATAAAACATCCTTGCATCAACTATGTCCATGAATTGCTCTACAAATCACTTTTGTTCTTTACATTTCTCAGTTTTTGTGTGAACTTAATCCGCTCCAGCCAACCATTACTGTTTGATTTGTCAATATTCCCCAAACTTTTTATTTCTTTCATAAATTTCATTTGCTATTTGATCCTCATTCTTTCTTTCTATATGACCAAACTAAAAGTATGTCTTCCATACTGATCCCCTATTTTTGTATTCACTACACATTAGTTCAATATGCATTCATTCTTGATCTTGTACTTCTTAAGTATACCATTTCTGTTACATTAAACTGATATTTATGTTTTCACAGTCATACTCAATCTCTACTTCTACATACAGGTAGTCTTCAACGTGCAACAGTTCGCTTAGTGACTGTTTGAAGTTACAATGGCACTAATAAAAGTGACATCACCATTTTTTACACTTAGGATCGTTGCAACATCCCATGGTCACATGATTTACATTTGGATACTTGGCAACTGACTCATATTTATGACGGTTGCAGTGTCCCTGGCTCATGTGATCACCTTTTGCAACCTTCTGACAAGCAAAGTCAATGGGAAAGCCAGATTCACTTAACAATCATGTTATTAATTTAACAACTGCAGTGATTCACTTAACAAATGTGACAAGAAAAGTTGTAAAATAGGGCAAATCCACTGAACAAATTTCTCACTTAGCAACATAAATTTTGGGCTAAATTGTGGTTGTAAGTTGAGGACTATGTGTAGTGCGTAGAAGTATGCACTTACACATATTCACTTTTACTTCTTTTATTGAAACTTCCTTCCATACTACAGGCTACAAGTAACCACTTATTACTCACTATCTATTAGCATTTGCACATCTTAAAATTTCTGTTTTCTCACATTTAGTAAGCATTTTTACCAAAAAAATACAAATTCTTCTACTTGATTTAGTTTTCACCATTTATTTATAATTTTCAGTTAATTCCATGTAAAACCCAATTGCCTTGTTCCTTGGTACATTAATTTTCAGATATTGCAGTGTATTAGGTATCTAATACTTGTTGCAAATAATTTGGACTATCAGTCAGTTACATGTATATAAAAGTGTATATGTAGTCATATCCTTAATTCATACATCTTTGGTATCACCACAGGCATTTCTTATGTAATTAGCCATAATTAGCCATAAATACATTAAATAATCAAAACAGCTTTTCTTATTCCCATTTTAATTTTGAAGTTTTTGCTGGAATACTAGTTAAAAAGATACAATGTGGCAATGAACAAAACCAAAAGTACTTTCTGGAGAATCTATGCAAACCTGGCTAATGATATGATTGCTGAGGGTAGTTATTTGTTTATTTAAATGAGCCAGCACATTCTAAATATCAAAATAAAATTCAATTTGTAATTTACCAAATAATTTATTCCTAATAACCAGAGCATCCTCATGGTTTTTTTTTCAAGGCAATTGGGGCATAACTAGGCTTCTGGTTCTGTGAGTTAGAAATATTTCTGAAGAAGAGACTGTAGATCAACTATAGATAGAGATCTACAAGTAGATAACATTTATATGTTCTTCAGCAGTCTGAAATTCAGGTCATGTTTTTACCTGAAACTGACTTTATAGGTCCCAAGGCTGGATTGAAGAATTTAATTTTCTGAAGCTGACAACCCAAGACATATTAAAAAGGAGTTCCAATCAGAGTTTCTAAGCAATTTTTTAAAAAAGGGTCAGTTCAGCAATTGAAAAAGTAGTCGTCATTAGTTTAGATTTTTTTCATTTAAATCTTCCATTAAAATACCTGTATTATTTGTATTTTTTTCTTTTTTGTATTTAGATGTGTATGTGTATAAGTTAGTATTGCTTGTATTATGGTACTTGTATTTAAAATAAATTAAGAAATTAAATTTAAAAAATTATCTGGTGCAGGTAGTGCTTGGGTTATTTGTTCAGCAACTATTCCAAATAATAATGGTGCTGAACAAGGAGAATTTTACATGTTTTCTGCTAGATTCCTATAACTAAAATAATGCAGAAGCCAATAAGAAATCACAAGTTATTCCTGCCATACATACATACTGTACATACCACCTTCATTATTTTTTATAAATAACTCAAGTAGCATGTCAGCGTTCCAGAAAACCCCAACTCAAATAAAAAACAACGAGACAAGCATTTTCTCAAAGTTCCATTTATTAGAGTAGGTATACTGGCACATCTGGGAAAACCCGAATCTGAGAGTTCCAGGTT
>JANHFK010003616.1:55528-70912 GCA_036250565.1 Sibynophis collaris | reverse complement strand
CTCCCAGAATTCCCTAGCCATTTTCTCACTGTAACGTACTATGCTGGCTAGGGAATTCTGGGAGTTGAAGTCCACACATCTTAATGTCACCAAGGTTGATAAACAAGGATGATAAATATCATCCTTGTACCAGGTTAATCAAAACATAACCTTTCCACTTTGTAAGCATTTTCAGCTGAATTATATTGGGAATCAACTTAGGGATGAATTCTGGCCAGCCTGTTCTTACTAAATGATTTATAATGAAAAAGCCATAAAATGGAGTGAAGGAAGACATTGTTTTCTTTTAAAAAAAAAGAAGAAGAAGAAATGTGCATGTGATTGAAAGCAATCGTCAGTATAGACTGTTCTCATGCTGGCACGTCGATCGGAACTTTAGCACTGCACACGCATCACTGAACCAAAATCTTTAGCGAAAAATGTGAAATGGGTTTGACAAGCAGGTGACTGGATTATACCAGAATACTTTATGAGGCCTATGAGCAATTGAGTATATTTTTAAAAATGCACAGGGAAAAAAAATCCACAATAAATGCTGTGAGGACGCAAAAGAAATAGGAAACCTGTTACTGTAGTAGCTGAATTATATTTTCCACTTGCAAAAAAAAATGTAAGGAAAATTTGGCAGTTCGGGGTTCAGCTCTTGAATAACATCACAACAGGTAAGAGAACCACCTGTCATCTACACAACAGGTAGATAAACACCTAAAGGATCCAAAATCAAATATAAACAAAATCTCAAAGGTTTCCATTATATCCTTCTCAGAGTTAATCAACTATTTCACAGAATGACTTAATATCAGTGAGAAATATTTTGGGAAGGGGCTTTACTTAAATTTAATGTGTAAGTGCAAGGTAATTCCGCAGTAACGCATGTAGTAGTGGTGAAATCCACTTACCTTCGCTACTGGTTTGGGAATGGGAGCACACTATGCATACGTGCGCCTCTTCTGCGCATGCACAGAGGGTAAAAAACAGGATGTAATGACATCCTGGTGGATGGGTGGAGCCTACCACTGCCGGCGCTACCAGTTTATGCAAGCCGGATAGAACCAGCCGGATTTTACCACTGCCATATAGGCCCATTTCTTACACCCTGTTGAATCAAGTCAATCATGAACCATCTCAGATCTCCTTACCAGTGGTTCTGGCAGCAGGTAACTAAAAAGTGGGTTTGAAGTAACTGAGAGCATACATTCTTGGCTTCTAGATCAAGCAGCCATAGAAAATAAATCAGCAGGTACCAGAAGTTCCCTATTCCAACATCTATTCTGAATATGCAGGCAGTAATCCCAAATAACATTGAATGTATAGACGGAAAGGGGAATATAGGGGTTTCCAGAATTTAGGAATGAGATCTGACACTTCGTTTTTGTTTTTTATTTGTATGAGTTGCAAGTTCACGACATGACTAACCAGGGAATAAATTCAGGCTGTTTCAGGTTGGTACCGTCCAACTCTAACCCCACAGGTGATTGATGCTTAGGTGTTTTTATGGCACATTAACCCTAGTCAGAATTCCAATTAATTTTGTCATTTGAGCACAGCCATGTGAATTATGATGACACCAGAAAAAATAGGGGGACATGCATAGGAAGCACCATTCTTCTTCACCATTCTACAAGCTCACCCTCTTTCTCTGGTCCCACCCAGGTATAAAAACATAATCAAGCTGAACATATCCAGAATTACCTACTATAAATCACACAGACACCAAATAGCAAGTGTGCAAATTTGGTATCACACAAATCCTCCCAATATGTATTTGAGTGCAGAGTCCTTGATACTCTCTAAATTTAGTTGTTTTCTTGCAATGTTTAGAACCTCCAGGTCTCAAGTCATAATAATCCTAATGGAGATGCATTCTGTTTTACTAGTCTACAATCCTTGGAGACCTATGGACAATGAGTTGCTTATGTTTGAAGATTTCTGTGAAGTCTCTTTTCTTAAAGTTGTTTTAAATTGAAACAGATTACTATATACCTTACTACCATGTTTCCCTGAAAATAAGACCCTGTTTTATATTTTTTTTGAACACTGAAATAAGCATTTGGCCTTATTGCCATGTGCTCAAAAGCCCGATTGGGCTTATTATCAGGGGATGTCTTATTTTGGGGGAAATAGGGTATGTTTGTGTGTCTTGAAGAGTTTTAGAGTTTAGAGTTTTATTCGATTTGTATACCGCCCTTCTCCTTTGCAGGACTCAGGGCGGTTAAAATTCAACTCTTGACTATGATTGAGACCACTGTCTAAAACTAATAAAGTGTGTTCAAAGTAAACTATCCAGTATTTTCCTAGGGTTATATAAGAAGAAGGTAATGAAGAGAAGGGATCTTTTGGAAGGTACAGTCCTTCCTAGTTTACAATTCTTAAACAATATTGTCTTTAATATAGTTAGGGTCGTTTAAATTATTGTTGCTGTATCTATCTTATTGGACATACCTATTTCTTTTTTATGCATGTGAATTAGCACTGAGGCAGGGAATTTTTCCTAATATAAGGAAACAATTGCTTACACTGGTGCAAACAATCTATTCAGATCTGTGCTTTACAAAAAACAAATCCTCAATTGCAGGTATAATTCAAATTTGGTATATTTATTTTTTAATAAGATTTAATAAGAACTTTTCTTATAGCATCTTCAGTATATGACCCTTCAAAGTCTACTTTAATAATGAGCTGTGATTAATTTCTATTGAACTTCCCTTTCTTATAATTTGAACCTGTTGGACATGGATTCTATTTTCTAGATAAAAATAAAATGTATTTATATCAATATCTGGGTAATCAGATTATTTGAAGAGCGCTATTGTATAACCTTTTAATACATCCTTCAGCTTTTCTTCATAAGACGTGGTTCATAAGAACATGAAATTTATTTATCTTCCAAAGTGTCAAGTAGCCCCCCTCCCAATTAGATGTTTTGATACTTGAATTTTTGATTGCACATCAGAACAGTTTTGATTATGCATGTATCATGTTCAATGTATTTTTGTGACTATACCTGGAGAACATATACTTCCCATTCACATAATTTTAGTGTGTATCTATTTAAGAAGACATTTGAACAGTAAACAAAATAGACAAGGAACAGATTTCTCAAGCACAGCTGTGATTCATCTCTACATTAATTTGGAAAGTCAAGTCCAAAATACCAAACCAAACAAATCACTCTGTGAAGCATTTTTTCCTTATGCACAACTTTTTTTAAAAAAATAGGAGTCACAATTTTAATGCCTCCAAACTCTACATTAAAATACAATGTGGTTATTTTTGATTTCACATGACATGTGAATCCATTCAATGTGACTTAGCATTTTATGTAAATCAGACATTGTGGCTTGTTTATCAAACTGTGATTTAAAGTATAGTGCTTCAAATCAGGTGGGAAGACAGACAGTCCTGTTCTTTTATGTTTCACACATGGTATAAATTTTGTGCAAGTCCATCAAGACATTTGTTGTCATACTATGCTCACATATAATGTAATGCTTTTTCCTTAAGAGTTTGAGACCAAATTCCTTATAAGACTTAAAATGTTTTGATCTGTATATAGTTGACTTGTTTGAGGGACCTCTCCGATTCAGGCTGACTAGCCTAACTGAGGAGAATGTAATGGAAAAATGTAGACACGGGCTCTGTATGTACGTCATGTGGTAACTTAGCAACCAACCACTGTGCTGCACTTCTTCTTAATAGTCAGACTTGCCTTTCAGTTTCTGCACAAGCTTTGAAGTGCAATTTGTGTTCCCCACCATCCCCCACTGAGTGAGATGCTGAAGAACAGGGAAATACCAGAACTTCCTGGTGTCACTGCAACTAGTACTGTGCCAACAGAAAGATACTTTGTGAGCTATGCCAAGAATTTAACTGGCTTTCTAAACACAGCAGAAAATGTTCAGCCATTGGTTATTGGTTCAGAGGAGTTAAGCCTCTTCAAACTACAGTAGCATTTCCTGTTGCTAGTGAATCAGGTTCATCTTAACAGCTAAGAGCTGTTTAAGTTGCTTTGCAGTAAACATTTATTATTAGGGACCTGGAAACAATTTGAAAATTCACTGGCTTCTGACTTTCCATTTTAATAGGAAAGATAAATTTCTGCATACAATATTAGATCTACATGAAATATTTTGCCTCAACCGAGAAGTGTAGCAATTAGGAAAAAGGCAAATTCCATGGTTTTGTTCATTAGGAAATGGATTGGGGGAAAAACATTGTAATGCCTTTTGCTCTTCTGTAGAATGTCTGCATCTGGCATACAGGTACAGTTCTGGTTGTTGCATATTGAAAATAACCTAGGTGAGGTAGAAAAAAAAATGCAAAAAAGGGCAACTGAAATGAGCAAGGAACCCAAATGCCATCCCAATGAGAAATGTTTGGGATTCTTTGGCTTGGAAAAAATCAGCTGAGATGGGGAAATGATTGAGGTTCATAAAATCATGCATGCTGTAGAGAAAATAGACAGGGAGAAATGTTTGTTCTTTTAAAACTTTAGAATCGGGTCATCCAGAGACATTGATGGAAAGGAGAACTTAAAACAGACGAAAAAAATATTTTTGTGCAGCATATTAGTGGCCTCTGATATTCTACATAATATGATGATATTTTGGATGATTTTAAAAGGAGGGTAGGTTTATAAGGGGGTATTTAAGAATCCTGGTGTTAACTCTGAGTTAAGCATAATGTGCCTATAATTTCAGTTGCAGGGGAACAACAAAAATCAAAATGGGATATGTCTCTACTTCTTGTTTTTGAGGACATTGGAAGCAGCTGGTTGACTATGAAAATCCAACACTATTATGGATAAAATTGCCTTAGGATGGACTTTTGTCTGATATTGTAGGGATGTTCTTATGTTCAATCTGCTTTGTTTAAATTTATAAACATGAAACAGGAGCAGAGTGTCTGTAATAAAATACTATGGCATTATAATATACCTTCAACTTATATATTTATGTTCTGCGGCCTGATGTAAGTTCAGCATTTGTGTGATATCATCATAATTTATTAAACTTATATGCTGCATCCTGCAGACCCCCAAAAAGTTTCTTCATTTCTGCATTTATGAGATTCTTACACAGGTACCTTTACACAGTACATGATTAAGGATGTGAAATAATATAAGGGCTGTTACTCAAAAAAAGAGACTTCTAGAGACATGGATGTGATTCCATTTACAAGCCATGAACTCTTTGGAGGAAGCCCAGATAAGATTGTAATGGCTGTGTATGATATGTACTGTAAATGACAATGGACACATCCTGCCCAGAGTAATAGATTTTGCAAGAATTGTTTCTGGTCTGTTATCTCAGCATTGTTCTTTTGGATTTGCAAGCATGTGCCTGTCTTTTAAATGCTGTTCCATAATTAATGTTAAAATGTTCCACTTTCCTGTTTCCAATGACGGTTTCCCTTTTAGTTTAGAAGATATTTCTTCACCTTATACAATGAATCAGTTTTAGGGTTCTACAACATCTGAAAATACAGTTTTAAGCTTTCGTATTGTTTTTCAAAATAGCTTAAATGTACAAAAATATAATTGATTCCCTAACTTTTAAATTGGCACCATGAACACTTTCCTTTTATTAGAACTATAATTCTGTGATATTTGCAAAAAATAAACCCTTTAAAACAGTTATGTTAACAGATTATCCTAGAGATACATCACTTTGACCCTTCTGTTTCATTTCTGTAGGACTGCTCCTTGAAGAGCTCATTAACCCTCTTACGAACACTCAGTTTCAGTTCCAATGTCTGCAAAACAATAACATTACAAATAGAGTTTTAAATTACTAAAGGTTGGCCAAATACTGATGTAGCTAATGACAAATGTAAACCAGAAGCAATTGAGAGGAGCTGAAGGAATTAAAATGTCAGGATTGTTCAGCAGTATTTATTTGATTTTAAAAGCTGTAATTTGTTAAACATGATCCATTTTTTAAATAAGTTGGTTAGAGTAACTTCTGTTATTAAAAACTGAGCTGTGTTTTAGAATTTGTTTTTCTAAATTTTGAAGAATAAACTATTGCTCACAGATCTGTATTTTTAAAAGGAAACTGTTAAAAGACTAAGTTTAATAGCAGGATTGTATCGGTTTCTTAGAGCTGTAGCTTAATTTATCCCATTGCAAACTTAGGTGTTCCTCTTTACTACGTTCCTAATATTATTTAGTACATAGGTTCTTACATAAATCATAAACGGTCATAAAAATCATGACACCATATAATATCAAAACAACTAAATATATCTCAAGCTCCTGTACAACCTCCTCCCACATTGCTTCCCAAATTCACAATGAAAGAACTTTTCAATCACAACAGTTCAGAGAACTTGTTAATTGCGAAGTCGTGTCCGACCCATCGTGACCCTATGGACAACTTTCCTCTAGGCCTCCCTGTTCTCTACCATCCCCCAGAGACCATTTAAGCTCACATCGACTGCTTCAATGACTCCATCCAGCCACTTCATTCTCTCTCGTCCCCTTCTTCTTTTGCCCTCAATTAGGCTCTTCTCCAGTGAGTCCTTCCTTCTCATTAAGTGGCCAAACTATTTCAGTTTCATCTTCAGGATCTGGCCTTCTAAAGAGCAGTTAGGGTTGATCTCCACTAGGGCTGACTGGTTTGATCGCCTGGCAGTCCAAGGGACTCGCAGGAATCTTCTCTAGCACCATAGTTCAAAGGCCTCAATTCTTTGGCGCTCAGCCTTTCTTATGGTCCAACTTTCACAGCCATACATTGCAACTGGGAAAACCATAGCCTTGACTATACGCACTTTTGTTGGCAGAGTGATATCTCTGATTTTTAGTATGCTGTCTAAATTTGCCATAGCTTTCCTCCCCAGGAGCAAGCGTCTTTTAATTTATTGGCTGCAGTCTCCATCTGCAGTGATCTTGGAGCCCAGGGGGAGATGTGGGGAATGTAACCCGCCAATATACAGAAGGTTCTTGGTCATATTCTCTAACCTGTCTTCAAAATACTTCTTGCTATCCCTGCTTAACTTTTGCCATGTTTTGCAATAGATCAGCATACTTTTAAACAAATTCTAGGTTAATTATCTATTTTTTTAAAAATCTAAGAAGTGCATGGGTTCAGTTGGGGCTCAGAAACATTCTTAGAAGAAAAAAACAAAATGATCTGGAAGCAAGTGCACCACTAGGAAACTTTGCAGATTCTTTTTCTTCTTCAAAGAAAAAATATATTATTAGTATATTTTTCAGAAAACAATTGCTTAAATATAAAATTCAGTTGGGTTGAGGAGAGTAATTACATACATGAATATGCTATTTTTTAACTTGTTGATATAGATCTAAACAACAGCCAACTCTAAACAACGCTGCGTTTGATCTAATAAAAAATCCACATGATAAATTTTAAAAAGCATATATGTGTCCAGGAAAAAAAAATCATACAAAATACAGGTAGTTCTTAACTTACCATCACAACTGAGTTCAAAAAATCTGTTGCTAAGTGAGACAGATTTTAAGTGAATTTTGCCCATTTTACAATTTTCTTGCCGCAGTTATTAAATGAATCACCACAGTTGTTAAGTTAGGCAAATGGTTGTTAAGTGAATCTGGCTTCTCCATTGACTTTACATGTCAAAAGGTCGCAAAAAGTAATCACATTATCCCAGGACACTGCATAAATATGAATCAGTTCCCAAGTGTCTGCGTTTTGATCGTAAATGGGGAAAATGGTCAGGGCCATTTTTCAGTGCCATTGTAACTTCAAATGATCAGTAAATGAAGTGTTGTAATTCGAGGACCTTGTGTAGAACAAAACCAGATTCCCCAACCGTTCTGTCCCAAGGCCTGGGAGAATTTGCTGAGCTTTTCAGTGCCTTTTGGAATACCATCAGGGTGGTAGCCATATGGATTTCTAGGGAAATACTATTCCAGAGGGTAGGCACTACAATAATTTATCTCACACTCAATTTTTTTTACTACCGGTTCTGTGGGTGTGGCTTGGTGGGCATGGCTTGGTGGGCATGGCAGGAGAAGGATATTGCAAAATCTCCATTCCCATCTCACTCCAGGGGAAGGTTACTGCAAAATCCCCATTCCCTCCCCACTCTGGGACCAGCCAGAGGTGATATTTGCTGGTTCTTTGAATTACTCAAAATTTCCGTTACTGGTTCTCCAAACTACTCAAAATGTCCACTACCGGTTCTCCAGAACCTGTCAAAACCTGCTGGATTTCACCCCTAGATGTTTCTCAGGAAGGGTGAAGCTGCCTGAATCCAACCTTTTCCTCACCTCATCAACAGTGGTTGAAACAGACCATAGAGAAAGGAGGAGAATCATCATAATATGGTGCCTTCCATTCCCAAACTCTGCTGAAAGGGATACCATTATTGACACTACCACAATTTAAAACAATTAGTCCCCTTTTAATAATTTAAACAATACAGCCAAAAGACAAACAGAGGTAGATGCAAGCATTTCATATTGACTCATCAGTACCTACATTACAATAACATGGTTAAAATCAGCCTCAGATATAAGATCTAGCAAGAGCGTTAATTAAGCCTATAGCGTATGCAGGAAAGCAACCAATAGCAAGTCTTACACCCATGGGAGGCGTAGATTGACATAAAGCCGTTTCTACACACACAAGGGGAGCTTCAAACGGTTAATGGCAACCGCCTCAGCAAAACACAGGAAACGAGAGTTCCTGTGGCACAGTAGAACTTTAAATGCAGACTTTTGACCCATCTAGTGACCCATGGATAGTGTCTTGCAATGGCCAAAGAAGGTAATTTATTTGCTGTCGTTGTTGGATTACTCAAGGCTGTTTGGACCCATTTCAGAAGATGCGCCTATATTCTGAAAGCCAAACACTTATAAGTTCTACCAATGTAATTGTCTCCACAATTACAAATTGGTAAACACAATGAGTTTTGGCGCTGATAAGTTGTGTTTCCTTAATTAGGGGCAGCAGTACCCTCTGGGTTTCATATAATATGTGAAGCTCAGCCATGTCTGAATGTTGCTTCAGTTAAGGTGTTTATCACAAGTGGCTGAGAGATCAAGAGCACAAGGATGAATGCACCATCCTGTTAATGACCATCAAAAGTCATTAACAAGCATGACCGATGTTGTTTTTGTACTATATTTGTGCCTGAAATCTTACTGGAAAGTAAGATTTGGAACTGGTATACTTTGGAACTATGGCCACCAACCTCCTTAACGACTTTCCATTTTGGAGACTACAAAGAAATTGTCCAGGATTTTTGAGTCCAGTGATGGTTTTTTAAGGCGGGTCAAAGTAACCACCCACTTTCTGGGAGAAGCTGGATGAATCACTCCCAAAGAGCTTTAAATACCCAGGAAAGTTTTGGATCTAAGAAACAGGTGACTGGATTTACAGTTTGAAGGAACCTGTCCACTTCATCTGGAGCTACAGACTGAAGCCCAACACAGGGAAACCCACAAGACCGTGCACCAAGCAGCTCAACTGCACTTGCCTAGGTGGAGTCCAACTCTCAGCAAATCCAAACAATTTTATCTCTGAGATCACTAGAATATTCTCCCAGCAGCCCAATAGATGTTCCTGTGTTCATCCCTACTCAGCAAAGAATGAGCCATCCTGATCAGGGTCATTGGACATTTATCTATGGCTGCATAAAGGTGGTGAAATGACATTTTGCCACCATTACTGTCACATTATAACCCCAAATATGGGTTCTTGATCAGGTTTGGTCAAATTTTCTCTTCCTGTAATGATGCTCCAGGCATCTCCTCTGGTGCTCCATTTCCCAGAGCTTTTTATAAAACTAAAAATAGGATCAGTGTGTAGAGAGAGGCTGTATAGAGGCAATGCAATCTAAGCCTTCATTTGCAGCCCATTCCATTCTGTGACCAAGGCTTCAACTGAATGTCTACCATATCCTCAGGGAAAATCCCAAGCTTCCTCTAGAACCCTACAGAGACCATAAATTGCCTGGAGCAGGCTATTCAAATAGGCCCTATTTCTCAGTGAGCCAAAAGGCAATCAAAGGGGTGAAATTCAGCAGGTTCTGACAGGTTCTGGAGAACCGGTAGTGCAAATTTTGAGTAGTTCGGAGAACCGGCAAATACCACCTCTGGCTGGTCCCAGAATGAGGTGGGAATGGGGATTTTGCAGTATCCTTCCCCTGGAGTGGGGTGAGAATGGAGATTTTGCAGTATCCTTCCCCTGCCACGCCCACCAAGCCACGCCCACAGAACCGGTACTAAAAAAAATTGGATTTCACCACTGCTATAGATCCATAGATCTGTTGCTGCCCTCCTAGAGGGTGTCCTTTAATTCCATCAAATAGATCAATGTGTACTCTAGGAAGCCTGAAATGACTGATATCCTCAAACTATTATTAGAATGAGAATTCTGTAGCTGATTAGGGTTGTCGAGTACATAAGGTTGTGTCTTTTGTAAATATTGAAATGAAAGATTATTTCCTGACATTTTCTGAGTTTACACATTTGAGAAAATGTTATAGGACATCTCTTCTCTGTGAATGTATCACACTGTCACATTTTCTGTACTGAAGAATGTATTTTGTTTTGTGACACTGTCACTTAAAGGTGGGTAGAAACAGGCACAATAATGGCATAACATATTAAATTCTTTAATTCCTAATCTTCTAATATGTCCTCAGGTAAAGAGAGTGGAACACAGCATCTTTCCACACAAATCAGAAAGAGGTTACGATGTGGTTGTGAGGTTTTCTTTTTGAATAAAGACATTTACTTACAGTTTATAATTTATCACAGTATTATTTTGGTGTGCTTTTCCCTGATAGTTTTATAGCAAACAACAATCTAAAAAGTTCCTAAATAATATAAACAAAGGGGTCTGATTTATTTCAATACAAAAATGAAGTCATTCAATGAACTGTATTTGCATAGACATTAAAAATGTTGAAACAGGGTACAAGTAGTAGGATGCAAGTACCAGCATGAGGAAAAGAAAGAAATGTAAGAATTTTGATTTAGGAATACCAATTGTTAGAGTATGTATTAGATAACACAATGCTAAATATTGAGCACCAAGCAGGAAAAGCTTTTTTCCACCTGTCTGGTTGCATATCTAGTTCACTGAGGCTTGAAATCTCATTTGCAAAAGAAGCAAAGTTCAGGTTAAGAAAAGTCCAGAAAAAGTATTCAGGAAAGCTATTACACCCTTTGGCATACAGACATATGACTCTTCAGCAGACACCATATACCCATATATGTGGGACTTACTTGAATCATTGCATACAAATTGGGTTGCGTTTCAATCCCAATTTCATTTGTCCTTTATTCTTGTCTCAAAATGGCTGGAATTCATTTAAAGGTTGGACAAAAAGTATTTTTACTTGATGAAGGAAGAGGGTAACAAAAAGATGCTGGCAATCTACATTTAGACCACATAATTTAGATCAGATTATGTTCCCACTCCCAAGTAGACAGAGAGCCAATTTGATGTGATGGTTAAGATGTTGACCTAGAAACCAAGAGACTGTAAATTCTAGACCAACCTTTGGAATGGAAAACCAGTTGAGTGACTTTGGGCCAGTCACATCCTCTCAGCCCAACCTACCTCACAGGGTTGTTGTTGCAGGGAAAATAGGAGGAGGAAGAAATATTAGTGTTTGCCACCTTGAGTTATATATTGAAGAATGGAGGGATTTTTTTCTTTAAAAAAAACCCTAGTTGTCTAAGAAAAGTCTAAAAGCAGAATATGAATTAAATAGTCCTTGCATTTGGGCTCTTGAATTACTGATATTCAGAGGTATCTAGTAGCTGGATATATATAGCTATAATGACTAATAGTTCTGATAGCTACCTATAGGCTACTGATAGCTTTTCTTTCTATGGATCTGTCTAATAATTTTTTTTAAAGTCACCAATACTGGTGGCTGTCATTACATCTGATGATAGCAGATTCCATGCAATATGTGCTTTATGATGCAGTATTTCTGAACCTCTTTTCATTTTGCCTGTTCTTTGCTGACACTCTAAAAGGTGCACAGCCATTAATAAACATCAGCTACCAAAAAAACCATGTGATTTGCTTTTTTGCAGTTTGCACATTATTTTTAAATGCAGAAATACTGAATTTATTTGTATCTCACACTGAAAACCTCTCTTTTGAAAAGCATCTTGGAAGTTCATTAAGTCTGACTCTGCAATATGAAACATTAAATGTATACAAGAAATTAAAGCATTTCTTTTCTTATTATCATCTGTGAGAAGATGCTGAATAAAGAAAGGAAACCCAACAAAAACATTTTAGTGTTTTTGGCCTTGTAAAATAAAAATTTCAAGGGCTTCGTATGAGTATCTTTTTATTGCTAAGAATATAAAAAGAAGTAAGTATGGAAGATCTAAGTTGAAAATGGAAATGAAAAATGAAAAAAGGTAAACCATATCTTTACTTCAAAAATAACCACTATCTTTTCAGTATTAGAAAGTACAGTGCACATATATATGATTTGCAGCCTTTACCTTAACAACAATAAAATGTATTTTTCAAGCTAAAATAATCTTTTCTATCAAGGAAGCAAATGTTTCTAATACAAGTAATCCTACCCGTATGGTTTTCTGATTTATTGGCACAACCTGAGTTAACAACCAACAGAATTTCAGTTCCTCTGAGATTTTCCCTGTCCACCACATTAACTCACACGTTAGTAGGCGGTCACCTATCTAACACATTTCCAAGCACCTGCAGGCCTGACCAGCTGTGCAAATTGCTTTGCAATAAACCTGCTAAAGCAGGCAAAAGAAGAAACCTCAGACTGCTAAAATTTGAGCAACTCTTTCTATAAAGTATGAAAGCTAGCTAGCTAGATGGAAAGAGAGGGGGGGGGCGGGGAGAGACAGACAGACAGACACTGTGTGAGTGTCTGTATGTGAGAGAGAGAGAGAGAGAGAGAGAATTAATTAATAAATTCTATTTACAAGATTTTCTATAAGCAGCAGCATTATTTATTAGAAACTCTAAAAGGCACTGTGTAGACAGCATGAAAAGCTAACCTTAGTAAATATGCAATATTCTGATTTGTTAATTTATAAAAACTTATACATAACATATTTGTGGATTTTAAAACAGGCTGCAAGAAGATTTAAAACTTTTTTTTAAAAAGGAGAGAAGTGCAACCACATTCAGGATTAAAAATGAAATACCCCTCAGTGAAAGCCCTGCTTCAAGGAACTGAGGATCTATCATCCTCACTATATCAGACCAAGAAAGTCTTTTCTTCCCCTCCTGTGACATTACAGAGGTTTCTTAATTGTTTTCTTCCAGCTTGTTTTGGAGTTGAATTGTGCTTCTCGCTTCATCATTTGGGGAAAGAATCAGACTTATCTTCATCAAGGTCATCTTTATTCTTTAGAGAAATACCCAGTTTCTTATTGAAGCAGATGCTTCAGCATGGACCTATCCATGTATTATCTCTTTAGTGACCCTCCATGGTGGCCCTCGCCCACCAGGGAGGTGTGGATTTAATAAACAGATGCTCAGCTTTGAATACTGAGGATTCCTTCTACTTCCTCCAAAGTTAGTTTCAAATCTCTCCCAGTAACCACATAAAAGGTTGCTTCTGTAACCTCACTAGAATTTACCTAGGCCTTGTCCAACTCTCAGTAAATCTGCAGATGATCCTGTGATCTAACCCTCTTTTTCAGGTTACTGGTCCTTTTGGAAGGAACTGTTGGCTGGCATCATCAGGAAACTATATCATAATGTAATCCCTAAGATGTGCTTGCCTGTGATCAGATTCAATCTTTACCTTCCTTCAATGGTGTTCCAGGTGTCTCTTTTGGTGTTTCACTTTCCAAAGTTCCTTCAAAAGCCTGGGATTAATGTACTTTGTAGGCGTAAGGGCAAAAGTCCCTTGTGACATGTCCATTCTAGGCAGTGACCAAAACATCAGTCAAACTGCCCACTCAAGAGAAACACAGGCTCTCTGGATGACATTAGCCATCTGGGGCAGACCAATATAAAAGGTCCTACTTTCCTGCAGAAGAAGGCAGCACCAATAAACTGTAAGGGAACTAGAAAGTGATCTGATCATGGCAAGGGACTTTTGGAAATGTCATATATACCCAGATCATATTTTAGGTATCCTGAGATAAAAACTAGATACAGTCTGTAACCCACCCATCCCCTCCAGTATGGTAGGCGTTTCAATTACTTGGAACTCCATTACCACTGCTGTGATGGAAACCACCAGCTCAAAGACAAACATCTGTGGAGTGAGGAAGCTGGTACAGCAGCAACAAATCAAACAGCACAGACACAGGGATTCTCTCAATATCCTATACTACTGTTGGGCAATATTGGAGGGTTGCCAGAAAGTTTCTTCATTTGTTCTACAGACAGCAAAGTAGTTTTCACACTAGAAGGTATGTTGCCTAATTGTCTATCACAAAGCTTGCAATTGTGAAGAAAATTTAAAAATCCAAGATAGAAGAAAAGGGTTTCCAGTTATCGGTTCTTTCTCATTAAATGCATAGAAAAGGCATCAGACAGATACTTATTTGCAGAAAAATATGCAATAAAAGTGTGAATAATGCATCACATCTTCCCTGATCTAGAAGTATTATTTGTAAGGAATGAGAGAACATTTTATTAGCTATGGAAGAATGCTATGTGATGGATGGATGATAGAGATAGATGATTGATAGATCAATAGATAGATAGATAGGTAGGTAGGTAGGCAGGCAGGCAGGTAGGTAGGTAGGTAGGTAGGTAGGAGAGAAAGAGAGAGAGAGAGAGAGACAGACAGACAGACAGATGGATGCTAGGAGAGAGACACACAGAAAGAGTATTCATGTAGGTATGAATAAGTTAATGGAGGAGCCTCATGAGAGACAGTTACATAAATTATTAATACTTTTGCTGTGAGCACACATTCCATGAAACTACGGTTAATTTTTCTTGCTTTGTACAATAGCTGAAGCCAACCAATTCTAGTCTGTTCATCAAGTAATGGATAAATAATGTGTATGTGTTCTAATTTTTCTCTCCCTTGCTCACTTGCATAGGATGTCTTTCATGGCACCCTCTGTTGTGAGAATGAATTAGAGTTGCTGTGTGGAAGGCACAAGATCTTGGTACCTATTATAGTTCTTAAAACACAAGTGTGGCAATAGGAATAGAATTGCAATTAATCTTGTGTCCATGATTTCCTATCATTGAAGTTTCTCTTCAGAAACAGGAGCTCACACACAGCTTGCATATGTCAACCGATAGGAGAATTTTATTAAATACTAATTTGGTATTTAAGCCATTAAGATAATGGACAATAAATCATTATATACAGAGGTTTCCAAGCATCCCCAACCATCTATCTATCTATCTATCTATCTATCTATCTATCTATCTATCTATCTATCTATCTATCTATCTATCTATCTAT
>JANHFK010003616.1:8784-23957 GCA_036250565.1 Sibynophis collaris | reverse complement strand
GATTCGAACCTGCAGTAATTGCAGGCATCTGGTGTTAATAACAGGGTGCTTTAGTCCACTGTACTACCAAGGCTCTTTTGCAATCCAGCCTCTTCTGGAAAGCCTCCAGAGATAAAGAACCCACAATCTCCACTGTTCTAGTATTGTACAGCTCTTACCATCAGGATTTCCCCCTTATATTTAAAGAAAATATAAGTAGCTTTTATTCTTAGCTGTGCTACCTCTAAAGCTTTCTGAATATTTTATCCCTTCAATGAATTTGTAGGTCTAGAAGCTGATTTCATGCAATGTTAAGTATACTGTTCACAAAACAAACCTGTAATTGAAAAGAGTTTTTAACTAGATTTTCAGTATTTCTGACTCAATACATTAGGCAAACAGAGGTGTGTTTTGTATTCCACCACCCATGACTGCCTAACCATTTTCACTGAATAAACCACCAATGGCTGGGATTGCAAGGGCATACTGTAAGCATCCATAAACCATAGCCTATAAAGCACTATGGCTGGCTATATACACATTGTACTAAACCCAAATTAAGCAAATCACATTATGGCTTAGTGTGGAGAGCGAACCCCTTACTTCCTAGAAACTTAAAATGTCTTCAGTGCGCTACTTCATCACTGTAAAAGTAATAGAAGGCTTATCTTCATTATTGTTATTTTGACACACATTGATTGAATGACTCTAGTTACAAGTAGGATATGTTTAAGATTTACAAGTATGATTCAGGGATCACAGAGTACCTTAGCTTTAGATCAGCGGTGTCAAACTTGCATCGTCATGGTGGTGTCACGTGATGTATCAGGACTTCTCCCCCCCCCCTTTGCTAAACCAGGTGGGGCCAGCACATGATGCATCTGGCCCGTGGGCCACAAGTTTTACACCAGTGGTGAAATCCAAATTTTTTACTACCGGTTCTGTGGGCATGGTTGGTGGGTGTAGTGTGGCTTGATGGGTGTGGCTTGGTGGGTGTGGCAGAGGAAGGATATTGCAACATCTCCATTCCCACCCCAATCTGGGGCTAGCCAGAGGTGGTATTTGCCAGTTCTCCAAACTACTCAAAATTTCCACTACCGGTTCTCCGAACTGCTCTAAATTTCTGTTACCAGTTCTCCAGAACTTGTCAGAACCTGCTGGATTTCATCCCTGTTTTAGATGGAAATGCTGGGTGGTGGAATAATTAATTATAGAAGACTTCAAATTTCAATCCTTTCTGTTAACCAAGTGTACTTAAAAGAGTGTATTTCATCTACTTAGAGAATTGCAGCTCCTAAAACTGTTCAATTTATGGTGGGAGGGAGGGAGAAATGTAGGATAGTTTCTATTGTTAAGTCATTGGTTGGTAATTCTCCCTTGCAGGGGAACAGCATCCAGGAATGGGTTGTACTCATCTGTCAGCCAATTAGACTCTGTCAAAGCTGCAAGGACACACCTTCTGTCAATGGTCCCAGCTTTTGACTCAGTCTTGGTCAAAGACAGACATGGTTTTTTTAACTCCACCGATTCCTGGATCACTTTTCCACAATCAACATCTTCTAATAATTAACATCTGAACATAATCAACATCTGAACTTTATCAGATATCTAAAGTTTGTTCATTTCCACTGTATGAGTTTTCCTTTCCATACAGTTAATTCAGTTTCTGGTGATGACAGAAATCTTGAGATCGGAATTAGACCATCCCAGAAAGTTAGGGAGAAAGGACAAATAAGCAAGCAGGGCTTGAAGGAAACTTATAAGAGTGTGATTATGAGTTTCAGTATTTCAGTTTAGAATAATTTACCATACTTTATTCTTTATTCATACTTTATTATTTCAACTGGAGCTGCCAAGAATTGAACATAGGACTGTATGTATGGCAGCGCAAAAATATCAAAATAGTCCCACCTACTTGAAAGATATTGTAAAACTTCAAGATTTTTAGAAATATTTAAAAGCAAATATCCAGAAGAAAGCGCAATTAGACTAGCCCAGGGGTCAGCAACCTGAGGCTCAGGAGCTGCATGTGGCTGTTTCACTTCTCTGCTGCGACTCCCTGTCACTCAAAATATTAGTCACAACTGCCAAAGTGTGACACTTGCCAGCTCGTGATTTATTTAGCTTTTCAACCCCTGGTAGGCCAACCATGGATAAAGCCAAGAAAAGAAAAGTTTCAGAAGAAAACAGAATGTTTAATTCCATTACATATGCTAGTTTTGTGGCCTCTCAAGAAATAGTCAGGCACGGGAAGGGTTTTGTGGCTCCTGGTGTTTTCTTTTCTATGGGAAATGGGTCCAAATGGCTCTTTGAGTGTTTAAGGTTGCAGACCCCTGTTCTAGTCTAACCTTCTGCTCAAGCAGGAAACCCTACACCATTTCAGACTAATGGTTGTTGAATCTCTTCTTTAAAACCACCAGTGATAGAGCACCCAATTTCTGGAGGCAAGGTTTTCCACTGACTATTTATTCCAATTTATCAGGAAATGTGTCCTTAGTTCTAGGTTGGTTCTCTCAATTAATTTGCATCCATTGGTTCTTGTTCTGTGTTCAGGTGCTTTGGAGAATAGGTTGTGGCAGCCCCTTAGATATGGGAACACTGCTATCATAATACCCCTAGTCCTTCTTTTCGTTAAACTAGATGTACCTAATTCCTGCAAGCATTCTTCATATGTTTTAGTCTTCAAAGTCCTCATTATCTTTGTTGCTCTGCACTCTTTCTAGACTCTTTTTTATATTGTGGAGACCAAAACTGGTTGCAATATTCCAAGTGTCATCTTTCCAAGCATTATAAAGTGCACTTCATGGGAACTTAATTCTATCCCTCTGCTAATGCAGCCAAGGATGTGTTGGCTTTTTTGGAAGCTGCGGCTGGCTCATATTTAAGTGATTGTCCACTAGGACCCCAAAATACTTCTCACAGCACTACTGTTGAGGCAGGTACCGCCTATTCTGTACCATATTAAAGAGATCCTGGCTCTGGAGTAAGAAAAAGACATTCAAGATAATTTCTTACTTTTTATAAAGTAGCACACCCCTATACACATACCTACCTTCCAGATTGCTTTGTGCAGCCAATTCTCATGGAAAATACAGGAAGTTTATTCTCACCTCAAAGAATCTCTGAAACCACAAGTCATGCAAGTAGGGGTGTGGTGCAGATACAAAACAATTAAACTTTTAATTGTACCATCACAAACATCCTCTTGATTTTCAAGGCTGCACTGTGCAGACATTCCTCCGGGCAAATAGGACTTTGAGTAATCATCGAGGATTTGCATTCACAAAAACCTGAAAAAACAATAACTAATGAATATAATTAGATGGACCACATTCAGTTCTCTTTTGGCTCTTTAGAAGTTTCTCCCCATTCCTTTTTTTTTTCCCTAAAGAAAAAGTTGATGGAACCTTGCCTGCAGTATATAAACACGTATTTATGAAGTAAAAATAAAAATGTATTCTATTTATATAATGTACTTTGTAGTATTTATATAAAGATAAAATACCTCATTTGGTAAATTTATTTTTAAAATCCTGTTTGTATACGATATGTATGTGATTTTATATTAAACTATAAGAGTGGAGTTGATATATGTATAACTTTGAGCAGGTCATTGGTTAGTCAGCTAAGTAGTACTTCCATGTGTTCCTCCCAGGTTGGCCTCTGATCCAGCTGAGGGCCAGCTTAATTGTGGGACAATAGGAATTGCTCTCAGGTTGATTCTAACTGGAAACAGTGGAGCTCTTTGGATCTTGAGAGAAGAAACTGATATGTCTCACTTCTGGCTCCTGAACTTCACTGATTATATAACATGTCTTGAAAGGGAATGCTGATTTAGGCTTAAGTCTAACTCCTCCTTAGATGAGGCCGAATAACAGAAATGAAGTTGAGAAAATTTTCCACTCGTTTCTCTAATGGATCAGTCATCTACAAATCATGAGACTTCTTTGATTTGTTTTTTAAAAATATCCTTTGCGTCGAGTAGGGATGAGGCGATATTGGTTGCTGTTGGGCCTTTGCCAGCTAGAGGTATAACAATGAGGTGTGCATTTGGCCCTCAGAAAGTCTGAATCAGCAATTCATTGAACCTCATTTTCATATTACTTTTGCAGGCTTGAAGAGTTGAAATAGCGGCAACATAGGAACTTTTCTGTCATGGTACCTATCTTGTGTAATAGCCTTCCCCAAGACAGGATGGCCCTAACCTGCTGGCCTTCCAAGGGACCATAAAGACTTGACGGTTACCCAAGGCACTGTGCCCAGGGTGCTACTGGGGCTCCGATATGGCTGCAGGTCAATTTGTTTTATTCCTGTGATATTTTTAGGGACCTTCACTACTGTTGCTATTTCTTTTTATGCCATTTTTTTCTGATAAGGATTCTTGCTTTTTAGTTGCTTGCTGCCCAAAATGCTTTGGTAGATAGGCAGTTGTATGACTCTGTTAATATAATGACAACAACAATAAAAAATGTTTTCAGTTCTCCAAGTGTGCTTTTCATGTCAAAACTTTTTAACATGCGGTACTTGCAGACAAATGACTGTGATAAGGAAATACTATTGGGACTGCTTTAATGAAGGGGAAAAGGAGATGTCTTCTCAAGGAAAATTAAATAAAAAAGAGTTAAAAGTCAGTGCATTATTTTGGTAGCCAATAATAAGTTTTCTTTTGTAAAGTTTTAACCAGATCTTATATGCTAAATTTACAGGAAAATGTTCAACAAAAAACAAATACTTGTGCAAACCAGGTAGCAGATATTTTCCATGTACTTCTTTAACACACCATTAAAATGAACGCCAAGGCTGTTCATTTTTCACATTCAGAGATACATAATGAATATACTCTTCATTCCAACTATTTGAAATTGCTTTGTGACCTTTCCTTCAACTTTCCCCGTGCAATAGTTGATTATCAGACATTCCACATCTTTATGATATGATTTATGAGCCCTGCTGATCATTGACCATACTATATTTTCTATTAAATAAAAATAGATTTATCAGGTTTATCGAATCTGGAAACATTACCCAGATTTTTAAAAGTTGTTGCCCTATACATTGTTCTCTAAAGATAATTGTAATCAGTAATATTACTGAGAGCATACAGTATGTATTATCACTGAGAGCATATGCACCAAGAAAAATTCCTTGTGTGTCCAATCACAACTGGCCAATAAAGAATTCTATTCTATTCTAATTCTATTCTAATAAAAGATGCATTTTATATGCAGAAGATTTCCTTATATTTCCTGTGAAAAATGCTGTTTAAGAGTAGACCTGGAGAGCACCTCTGAGAAACACTGAAGAATTTCAGAAAGGCAACCCAAAAGAGCCTTTTTTTCCAACAGGCAATTGGACTTTCTTGGAGGGGGTTTCCCTTTAAAAACATTTCATTTCTCATCCAGGAAACTTCTTCAGTTCTAACAAAATGAGAACTGAAGAAACTTTTCAGATGAGAAGTGAAAAGGAAAAAAAAAAGTCCAGTTGCCTTTTTGGAAAAAGCACTTTTGGGATAATTATGACCTGGATGATTGAGAATCTCCAGAGAGATTCTACAAGGCAAAAGGAGGAGGAGGAAGAGGAGGAGGAGGAAGTCAAGTTGGTGAAAAAGCATTCTACAAAATTAAACTACAATTACTGCAACAGGAAGGATCTGTTTAGCAGGAGCTAGGAAAAAGGTCTGATTGAGATTCTGGGGAGCCTTTGCCAATCAGAGAGGACAGTATAGATATTAGCCTTTCAAGATTGGCAAGGTCAAGAAACAAAAGCAGCATTGATTTCAGGAAAGCTCCTTGTTATAAAATAATAGAATCTTGAAAGTCTATCAGTTTCTCTTTCACATTTTAATTCAAAACCATGCTGGGGCTATTTTAAGATTCTTATGCTTTCCATTTCCCCAGGACAGAGTAATCTTTTCTCCTCTGTTCCTCTGTTCCTCCTTTCCTTCTAAAAGAAGGATTATAATAGGCATATCAACTGGGATCTCATTGCTTATTTGCATTGCTTGTCCTGCCATGGTTCTTGAATAAGTTACGTTTGCCTGACCACATGCAATTTGTTAAAATACAACCCTGGTTTATGAACCTTAGTGGTTGGATTCCAATAGTACGCTAAGCTAGAGCTGAACAAACCATATTATATCTTGGATTAGTCAATGAAACCATGGCACGCCTGGTATAAAAGAATTTGTTATGTTGCTGATATGTTAGACAGGCCAGTGGTCTAAAAACGAAGTACTTTAGAATTGGTCAAAGCAGACTATGAAAGTTTGTGCTTAGTTGAAATCTATTGAATTCATACCCACTTCACTAATTCTTTATGCTGGCTAGCATAAAAAGACACTTGACTTTAAGAACTAGAAAAGATTTTGTTATTAAAACACATACTGAGTTATTCAGGGAAGAGAAGCTGAAATTATTAAGATTCCCAGATTTTATTAATTCAGATATCGATGTCTGAGTAGTATCCAAGATGAAGCAGCAATGGCATTTATTAAAGTTTGCATCTAATCACACTTAATACACCATGTCTATGGGACATAGAAGAAGAGACACTTCAGTCTCTTAAATTGTTCAGCTGGACTAATTTTAGCAAATCTCATCAGATTTTTGTGCTTATAACTTTCAAATAGCCCATCACAAGTCAATCCATTTCTATCCCTAATTAAATGTTGTCATGTAGGTATTCACAAATTGACTTTGAGCAAGAAACATTAAAACAAAATTTGAATACTCAGGATTGTATGGGGCTATTGTTATGTTTTTAAATGTGAGAAATTAAAGGAAAATAATTCTATGTGTTTTTCTGTAAATCTTGGGTCATAATTAAATAGTTAACAACAAGATGGGAGATTAAACCATTGTTAATTACAATATATTGGACACTCAAATTCAGTTTGACAGGCACTTTTCTTCATGAAATAAAGGCACAATCCAGCATGCAATTAATTCATAGATTCTTGTTCTGTTTGCACTTCAGATTAGCAACTAAAACACTGAATTTACACAATTGTGGATATTTTTTTAAAAAAACCAAAGCAGTAAAGTAACATTTATATACCAATTATATATCCTTAAGCCAGCTCATATTACATATGAAGTGATCTTTGGCAACATCATTAAAACAATGAAAGTCAACATGCCCAAGCATAATTAAATAGAAGTAGTCTCACAATACACAGGCAATCCTTAGGAGTTCAAGATTTCCATAGCAACTGTTTCCTGATTCAGTGTGCCTGCTGGAACATACAAACCCATGATAAAAAAGCAGCCAGAACAGCCATGAATAAGCAAGTAGATCAATTTTTTTCACCTTCCTGGGACATTCAGAGTGTAACTCTCTCTTCATGTTACAAAGTCAACAAATTCAGGGATTTTCTGGATCAGTGTATCTCAACTTTGGCAATTTTAAGATGTGTGGACTTCAGTTCTTAGGATTCTCCAGCCACCATGAATTGAAGTCCACACACTTTAAAATTGCCATGGTTGAGAAATACTGCTCTAATCTAGATGGATCTAATGCCCCTCCTTAGCATATATGACCATATATATTACTTTGATTTAATGTACTTTTACTTTTTTTTAAAGGAAGGGGAAATAGACTGAAAATGGAGAAGGGGTTGGTACTTTACTGTTTAAATAACAAAAGTAAGTAGTATGTGCAAGTTAATGATATGATTCACTATAAGAAAGAAACTGAAAAACTCAAAGGATCTGCCACAATGAAGAATCTATTCTCCAATCTATTCTGAAGGCAGGACAAGAAGCAATGGATGGAAACTAATCA
This sequence comes from Sibynophis collaris, assembly GCA_036250565.1. NCBI lineage: Eukaryota > Metazoa > Chordata > Lepidosauria > Squamata > Sibynophiidae > Sibynophis > Sibynophis collaris. The sequence continues at coordinate 16,196 of JANHFK010003616.1, read as the reverse complement.
AGGAGAGAAGCAACCTAGAACTAATGTGAAATTTCCAAACAGTTAGAACAATTAATCAGTGGAACGGGTTTTGTCCAGAAGTTGTGGGCGCTCCAACACTGGAGATTTTTAAGAGCAGACTGGACAAACATTTGTCTGAAATGGTATAGGGCTGTGATGGGGAACCTATGGTATGTGTGCCAGAGGTAGTACACAGCACTCTCTCTGTGGGCATGTGACCTGTGACCCCAGTTTAGCTCTGCTGCGCATGCATGCGTGCCTCCCACCGGCCAGCTGGTCTTCAGGTCTCTGCCATGCATACATAGGAGGCGGGAAGCATGTGAGTGTGCATGTGTGGGGGAGGCAGGCTGCATGAGGGGGCTGCATGAGCAGGGGCAGGGCACATGAACCCCATGCGCGTTGTATTTTGGGGGTTCAGGCAAATGCGCGCTTTGGGAACTCATCCGGAAAGGGTTAGCCATCACTAGTATAGGGTTTCCTGCTTGAGCACTGCACTGTTGTTCCTGAATGCACTGTTGAAAGAACTGAAGGTCCAGGTTTGTGTCAGAGGCACAGTTTAAGGTGCTTCTGTGTTGAATTGATTAGCTGGTGACATCACCATTGCCCTGCAGATGCATTTGAGGCTCCTTTCATGTCCCGTCAAGGAGCTGAAGCAAATGACAGGAGCTCACCCTGTCACACAATAGCACTAAGGTCTCCAAAGTGGGGTTGCTAACCTCCAATCTAGTGCCCTAACCCCATGAGCCATGCACTCCAAAGGTCCAGATTGGAGATGAACATCTTGGTAAAAGTCTATATGTCTGCCTGCTAAGAGTTGATACCAACATGATGGCACATAATTAGTCAATAGGCTATAATCCTATCTTGACAGTATGAAAGGGTGCAGAAACATTGTCCTTGACAATACTTCAATTTTAATATTCCCCAGAAAAAAGGGATACTTCTGAACTTTTAGTGAAAGTTTCTTATCAAATTCTGAAGAAAGAGTGCTCATCTGCTAGCTGGTCTGGCTGGGGAGTTTAGCTTATCAAGAATGGAAGGCCATAGGTTGCCTATATATATTTAAAACATAGATATCAATATCCATCAAATAAATCTAGATCAGATAAACTTTGTTTTTAAAAGCGAGCTTCCTCTCAAGAACAAGGCAAATCTATTCAACATGATACAAATACAGAAGAAGTGAATAAGTATATCTTCAGCTAGGTGGCAGCATGTACCTGACATTGACTTATATTTAAAAGCTAAACAGGGTTGGATTAGTTTAGAATTTGAGACTACCAGGAAAAGCCAGGATTGTGGGCTAGGCAGAAAAGGTGAGAAACATCCTGGAAGAATGTAATGAGAAACTGTCTCTGTACTGTTGCCAAGGGAACTAAATGGATGTCTTCATAAAGTCGCCAAGAGTTGAGTTCTCCTTAAAGGATATTTTACTTTAAATAAGCATATAATTATAGTAGTGGATTACTTTAAAATAGAATATTAGCCAACCAAAAGTCCAATTAGTTAAAAGTTTTAAAGCTTCATTAATCCCAATAGGAGGTAAAGTGTAAGGTAGGAAAGATCTCAATTTTGGCAGTAAAGTATTGATCTTAAGAGCCATTTTGTTCCCCATAAGTTCCTTACTAATCAGCTACATGGATAATGTACTGCTTTTCTGCAATATTATTTCATAGGGGTGCCTCACTGAAGCCTAGACAAGATGCAATCCCAACTACTAGCATTACAACAAAATAAAAGCAGCATGAAGAGTAATGAATGTATTATTTCATGGCGACTAAAACAGAGCAGAACAGAACAGAATAACTAAGTTGGAAGGGATTTTGAAGATCTCCTACCTAGTCCAAGCTGGAAATCCTATACAATTTCAGATAAGTGGTTGTCCAATCTCTTCTTAAAAACCTCCCACAATTTCTGAATGCAAGTCGCTCCACAAAAATATGATTAGCGGACTTGAGGATAAAACATATAAAGAACGGTTGCTGCAACTGGGTATGTCTAATCTGATGAAAAAAAGGACTAGGGGGATCATAATAGCAGTGTTCCAATATCTCAGGGGTTGCTGCAAAGAAAAGGAAGTCAAATTATTCTCCAAAGCACCTGAGGGCAGGACAAGAAGCAATGGGTGGAAACTAATCAAGGAGAGAAGCAACTTAGAACTAAGGAGAAATTTTCTGACAGTTAGAATAATTAATCAGTGGAACAACTTGCCTCCAGAAAGTTGTGAATGCTCCAACACTGGAAGTTTTTAAAACGTTGGATAATCATTTGTCTGAAGTGGTGTAGGGTTTCCTACCTAAGCAGGGAGTTGGACTAGAAGACCTCCAAGGTCCCTTCCAACTCTATTATTCTAAATTTGAAATGATTAGTCAGGACTAATGAGACTAAGAGAAAGGCAATATTTTAGATATTCAGACCACAAGCCACTAAGATCTTTAAAGAAAACAACCAGCATCTTGTGCATATAAATACTGTGCTTTCACAAGAGTATAATATAGCAATATTGAAACTGACTCATAAGAATGCAGACCACTGCATTTCATTATTAGATCTTGCAAATACCATTCAATGAAAATATAAGCTAGCAACTCCACTCCCTGAAAGCCCACCTGGGAAATGATGGACTGGGTGAAGGGCAGGGCTGCAGCCGCCAGAGACCTCTTCTCCACTAGCAGCAGGTCGGTACTGATAACATCCTTAGGGCTGATAATATCCCAATCTTCTAGCAGGGGGCCTGAAAGAGTATGATATTGTGAGCACATTCCTCAAACCAGTTCTGCCAATCCTTCTCCCCATTCTGCATTCGCACTTTCACAGGGACAAAGATATCTACCAAAAAGGATGCAAACTAGAGTGTATGTATCTTGTTATAAGAAGAAAAAAATTTAAAACAAGGTTAGTGCAACTACTATGATTTACTACATCATGCATTCACTTACTTTGGTTCTTTTGAGAAAAATAATATAGGGAGGGCCCTTTCAAGCTTATATTTCAGTCTAATTGCATTCTAAGCCAGCAGAGTTTTCACCCAGAATTCTGAACTTGTCTTTGGTGATTACATAATGTTCTAAGCCATATTAATTTTTGCATGCTTCAAACTGGAAAGATGTGCTGATAAAGTACACTGTACAAAAAGGGGGCTGATAACAGATAGCTTTTGAGTGAGTCAAGCAATGGGTGGGATGTACCAAAACACACACACACAGATTAACCTGTTTAACCCTATTGCTGTTTCCCCATCCATGACTATGCCTAACAATGCTGTATCTGTAAACAATGCTGTGATTCATACCTTCTCTTCTACAACAGCTATCAGCCACCATCCCCACAAGAACAATATAAACAGAGAAGCTAAAGATAAGGAACTCTGTTGATGGAATATGCCCCCTGCAGTAAAGTGTATAGAATGAGAACAAGATGTGAGGCAATCGAATCTTTTTTATTTGCTCTCTTAGTTAATGACAAGTAAAAATTACTCACTGTCTTCCAAGGGCTTGATGTCTATCTTTAGTTGTAAAAAGGGCTTAGAAGCTCCAGCAAAGGCCATCCCCAGATCCCAGTCTGACATCAATGACAAGTACATTTCTTGGTTTTGCTTATCTCGGCTTAAATAGCTGATGGTAAAATTCTTCTTCCTGATACAGGCAAAGGGTTTAGAGTTCTTTTCACTAAAGCTTTTGCAGCATGGCACATAGATATTTATGTAGAAAATAAGATGAGAAATCACACATGTACCAAACAATCTCCCATAAGTGTACTATGAAATAACGTCTGGTGTTAAGTGGGGCTTTGGGGCAAGTTCCACCCAGATCAAATCCTCATTAAGAGGATAATACAAGAGTAGACAACATTGCAAAGGCTACAGGAGATCATTCAAAAAAGAAGACAGGGCTGATTTTTTTCCCCAGCCAATTAAATGCAATTTTTCTGGAGATAAAATATTGTGGAGAGGTAGCCCCTAGGACAGTGGCCCCAACCTCTACGGCTTGTTGGCCCAGCTGGAGGGAGGAAAGGGCCACTTGAGCGGTGGGGTGGCGCACATGCACACGCAGCTTAATTTACGTGAGTGGCGGGACAGCGCACATGTGCACCGCTCAACTTTTGCAAGTTGAGCTACGCAACGCATGTGTGCACGTGCGTCGATCCACCACTCGTGCAGCTTGAGCTGCGCATGCCAGCCTGCTATTCGCACAGCCCAGTTCCAAATAGGCCGCGGCTTGGTAATGAGCCGTGGCCTGGGTTTTAGGGACTCCTGCTCTAGGAGGCAAACAATCACCATCCTATGATTAAAAATAATCAAAACCTGAAAAATAATTATCACTCAACAAGTTGACAAGAGAGGCTAGTGAGTCATAAGGATGAAAATGAGTTAAGTGAGAATGCCTCTCAGGATCATGACCACCACCACCAATTTTGAAAACCAAGACATTGCAATATTTGGTCAGTGTCTTGTTGAATTCCAGCTATGTCATTTGGGAACCAGAGAAGCTACAATTGATTGTTGGGAGGGGTTCCATAGTTTTTACAGCACTGTTTTCCTTCACTATATTTACAATCACATGAGAAGTTAGCAATAAATTGGTATCTAACATAGGTATTTTTTGTTAAAATGAAACATACTGTCCCTCTTTATTCAGGCATGCCAAAACATCTATCCTCTCATTTTCTTAGACCTCTCCATACAACATTAGCAGTCTCCCTCTTGGTATGTGGCATTCTTTTTTAGCTTCATTGCTAATGTACTATATGATGTCACAATGAGGGGAAGGATGCAAAGTATCTTTGCTCACAGTTCATAGTCTGAATTCTCACTCTCCTTCCAATATCTCAAAACAAAAACCCCTAGCTTAAAGCCCCGTCAATGATGTGCTGCAAAATTTGCTTTCATTAATTGGAGCAATCACAATGGGAGCTGAAAGACAGGGCCATTTATTTCCATCCTCCCTCAGTGCACTTGCTTTCCAGAACTGACATGACATAAATGATAGCATTGTATATGAATATTTCTATTCAATAGAAATGACAGCCATTTCTGTGATACGATAGAGGGTCTCCTGTTTGTGCAGGGAGTTGGACTAGAAGACCTCCAAGGTCCCTTCCAACCCTGTTATTCTATTGTAACTCACCCATTGAGGTCAAAAGCTCTGATGAGAATGTGCTGCAATACATCCAGTGAAGTGATCTGTGGGTCCACAGCAAAAGTCCGGAACTCAGGTTGCAAGAAGCCTTCACATTTCTGCAGAAAATGCACATAGGTAAGATTTAGAACACACTGCTATTAACTGGATAGTCTGCATAATCTGTAAATATACTGTACATAGTCTCAGCATTTCCTGATAAAAACAAGGAAATATTATTACTGTTTCATTTTACAATGGAGATTATGACCACATTTGATTCAATCCCATATTTGTCAGGCAATCTTGATTAAAATATATTGTTAATAGTTCAATTCCTCTCTTTTCTTATAGGCATTCCTTCTGAAGAAAAAGAATCACTGTGAGAAAGGGAAAGGAAAATAAATTACAAACAGCTTGCTATTGATTCTCCCTAATCAACTGAGTGATAAGTGAACAAAAATTGGTGTATATTTCCCAAATCAATAGATCTAACATCTATGATTAACCACACTGGAGAAGAATTCTGGGAACTGACTCCAATATACTTAAAAGAAATGAAATAATGAAAGAAATAAATATTGAGGGCCAGGATCAACATACATTCAACTATGCATAACTATTATTTAAGGTTCTGTTCTTCATATGTATTTAAAAGTGTTGCAAAAAAACAAATGAAGAACTAAATAGGACAAAATGGCTTTTGGCGTGATATAACAAGAATTGCTGTGTCTGAATGGAATCTAGAATATGGCCCAAATTATTATATTTACTGAAGCGTTGAATCAAAGACCTGATTCTGACACGAATCAGAACAATAACGTCCAATTCAAAAACCAAGAGCTCAAATCCCACAAACTCAAAAGGACATATTTCTAAATAAGGAAGGTTGTAGTTGCCAGTAAATATTTTTAAATACGTAGTTCCTTATAACATATATGTTCCTTATAACATGAAAGAGTCTACTGGAATGGGTAGCTATATAAAACCTAATAAATCACAATAACAAAATATCCTTATTCCTAAACTATTTAAAATCAGAACGCCGGAATAAAAAACTCTAATATTACATTCAGTACGTTATATTTAGAAAAGTTCAAGGTTGGTTAGAAAAACAGCACCTATTACCGAACTGGAAATTTAAATGTAATCTTGATTCCAAGCTACATACAGTTAATAAAAGGCAAAGCTTAGCATAGCATGATGTCTGAACAGTCAGTGACTTCAGCGCATTTTATGAAACAATGAAAATTGGAGCCTATGCTTTCCAGAACAAAAGAGCAATGTCTCAGCCACCGCAAGAAGATATACGTTTTGCAAGGTTACCTTGGAAATAAACAGATTCCCACGTCAACTATGTGGCCAATTTCACAGCCAACTTATACTGCCTACAATTAAATCTCCCCTGCAAGTGCTGCTGAAGAATAACGTTGGAAACCCAGCTCTGCTTTCCTCCGGTGTTCAATCCTTCAATCATTTCTTACCCAATTATTATCCACATTTCATCCTGCTGAAGATTCAGCTCCAATATATCTTGTGGGCCACCCTTCCAAGCCCCCCCCCACCCCCGAATATACCAATTTACCACACACCCATCCAAGTCTCAGCAACCTGGGAGAGCCCAGGTTAAAAGGAAGGCTGCCCTGCCCTGTGACATCATTATGAGGGGAGCAGACCCAGCGGTCCATGGGGAACACCTGGGACGCATCTCCCACCTGTGGCTTCTCCCAGCCACTGAACCCCGCCGCAGCTGGCCTCTTCGCCTCCGGGTCCGCTCACCTTGACCCGCACACGAACCACTTCGTGTTCTTCATCTTCTTGGGGCTGCAGCCGTGGTCCCGGTCCTGCTCCGGCCCCACCCCCTCCGGGAGTCGGCAGCGGGGATGCCTCTGCTCCCCCCGGGGCCGCCACCGCTGCCATCGCCGCCGCCTCCTGTGGGCCTACCGCAGCCGCCACCCAGCACGGGATCTCCCTCCATGCCACAAGCTCGGCACCGTCGTCACCGCCGCCGCTGTCTCCTTCGCGGCCCTCGCCCACGCCGGCCACACCGGCCATGCCCACCATGGGCCTGCTGTCGGCGCCGGGGGCTCCAGGTCTGTCTTCGCCCACCACGGGCCGCAGGCTCGCCGCCGCCGACATCGTCGTTGTCTTCGCGGGCCCCGGAGCTGTCGGGCCCGTGCTCCAGGACAGGCCGCCGTCCGCTGTGGGGCCTATGCAGCCACTGCCACTGCCGAGGCAGGTAAAGTGAAACCTCGGCTGGGGTCGGGGACGGGGACGGAGCCAGAGCCAGGGCCG